>CABHPH010131840.1:0-45276 GCA_902168325.1 Peromyscus nudipes | reverse complement strand
ACAGCTACTCTTCATCCCGTGCACATCTTTGGGAACACCATCTTTGACTCAAAGCCTCAACCGTTTCCTAATCAGTTCCCCCCAAACTCATGAATTAAAGTTCTAACTCCGAATGTGATGGTATTTGGAGGTGAGGACTTGGGGAAGTGATTGGGTCAGGAGTGGGGAGCTCTTCTAAATGGGACTGGTATTCAGAGAGTTCTCCTACATCTTTTCTTCCATGTGAATATACAAAAAGGACAGTCTGCAACCCAGAAGAATACATTCACCAGAATATAACCATTTCGGAACACTGAGTCCTCATAACTGAAAGAAAATTGTTTATAAGCCATCCAATCCACAGTACTTTGTTATTATAGCCCACAATGAATATACATTTTAGAGACAGAAAGAATCTATAATTACATCTTTTCTAATGTAAGCTCTCTAAGAAAAGGAAGCAGGAAGAAATCTCTCCTCTCGAGTGCAACAAGGAGGGTTAAACTTCTCCATTTTAATTTGTATTTGCCCTTTGATGTCCCAGAGACCTAAGGGAAGCTCTTGGATGGAGAGAAGGGTATAATTTGAGAGTTTTATGTAACCTTGTTTTGTGGAGCTAAAATAATATTCAGGAAGACATAACTGATACCATGGGTTACTAGTAAGATACTTGACAAAATCATGATTCACTTAAAAATCAGGGGCTGTAAAGAGGGAGAATGAAAAAAACAGAAAGCAGAAGCAGTAACTGGCTCTAGGTGATCGATCTATTTGGTGAAATTGGAAGGCAGGGGTAATGGAGAAGGGAGTGGGCATTTGCCGTGTTTGGGAGCTAGGGCTCTGTTTTATTCACAGATTCCCCCTATTAAAAGCCCCCAGTAATTTATCCTTTACATACTAGTCTGAGGTAATGGAAATCCAATTGTAAGAATTATGGCTTAGGACCAAATTGACTTGAGAGATGCATTCAATGTGTTCATGAAAGCCATTACTGAAAACTTGAGTGGAGTGGCTGAGGTATGCCCGCCCTGTTCCCCACTAGCTGGCTATGGCCAGCCTTGATGGTGGCACCAATATTGGAAGTGATGATAGTAGACAAGACTTCTCAGGATGATTACCTGTGGAAACTTGATGTTCAGATGCATTTACTAGAAGTAGAGACATGATTGAAAATGAAAGGAGAAGAGTTCAGACAGGCCATACTGCGACACCAAAGGGCAGGATGGGATAGAAACAAAAAAGGTACCGAGATTAATCATCGGCTAAGTTGCTTTTAATATAGAATAGATAATTGGGGTATATGGGATGTAGAAACCAGACACATTGCTCTTGCTGTTCATGGGGGATAGCAAACTGATTGGCCCTTTGCCCAGTTTTTATCAGCTATGCTAAATGGCAACCTTTAGCCATCTATGGTTTCCTCCTTAGTAAACATTAAGACTGATGAAAGAGCAGGTCAGAGAATTGAAGGGGTCAAGTAGATGCTGGCTCAAAGGGAGACTGGGATACCAGAGCAGATTCTTTGTTCTGATCTCTTCGTCACTGTTCCCATAAAGAAAATGGTTGTGGGAAGAATTTTGATCCCACTAATGCTTTCTGGTAAGTAACCCAGGCAGATGTTCACTGGAGATGAACAATAGAATACAGTGAGGTGGTCTTCAGCGATCTCTGCTATAGCCAAGACAGAAACACAGCTAGGTGGGATACTGCACTGTGGTCCCATTGTTGACCTCGAGTTTGTTTCACGATAATGGCCACACACCAGGAAAGCCACTTTCTAAGGTTCCTGACCACAGACTGCAGCAAGGAATGGAAATAAAATGCAAGAGTAAGAAACAATCTGCTATTTACCTGTCCTGGGATGATCACAGATGGAGAACTATAGGAAGTCTGGAAGCAAGTGACTGGGAGCTCAGTCAGTAGATGGTGTGACGCTGAAAGAGGACCGTGTGCAAATCCCTCAGGCTTGGGGTATGAAACCCATCAGCAGAGAAGGAGGGTATTTACTTGACTCTGGTGTTGACTGTTAAGTTGTTTTGAGGACCAGCTGGGGCATAGGTTGGGTCTGGGTCAGGGAGATAAAGAACACGTGGGTATACCACAGAAAACCACATGGGGGTTGGGGAAAGGTGAATCACTGTATGTGGCTGCTGGGTTTTCTCACTCACAGACTACCTGAGATGGTGTGGTACAATCCCAGCACTCTGGTTCTGAGACCTCCCTTAAAGAGCAGGGTTGTGTTGCCAGAACACATCCCACTGTAACAGCTCAGATCTCCATAAACATCACTTGCAGTTTTCAAGAGGATCAATCAGAATCACACCATAGTCTTCCTCTGGGAACCAGACTGAATGGTGCTTTCTTTTTCTAGATTACTAGAGGCTTAGTTTCTTTGAGAAGAGGTCTGCTATTTACCTATCATGATTTTAACACTGGTCCACATATTCACATTACATGGAAATTAGGTAAAACTACCAATGTCAGGAGAGAGATTCTGAGCAGCAAGCCCAAGCACCAGAGTTTCTTTAAACTCTCTAAGTGATTCTAACTCACAGGTCTCGTTGAGAGCCATTGCTTAGGGATGGACACCGGAAAAACCAAGCCTACGAGAGAGCTCATTACAACGTGTGGGGTTAGGGTCAAAGCCCTGTGCTGTTACCGAGGGCATTGCTGTGATCCATGACTGGGGAAACTTGTAAGTTCTAATGAAGGTTGACTGACTTACTCTCTTTGTCAAAATCAACGAAATGCAAACTTTAGGAACTCTCCCTCCCAGCTTCTCCCATCCTCCTCTCTCCTCCTATTCTCTCACCCCTTCTCCCATCCTCTCTACCCCTCTCCCCTTCTCTCACAGCCCTTCTTCCATTCTCTCCCCTCCTTCTCAAGTATCAACAGCTCCTGTGGGGAGAAGCACTGAGCTTTCTGTCTGTGCTCTGGTGGGTTCAAGTGGAGCTTATCGGGTTCTGGGGAAGTTCAGGAATGCGAGGGGCAGGACGGAAGCCTCAAGCCTTTTTTCTAGTCAAGTGAGGAAACTCTAACTCCTGTTTTCTTTCAGCCTTATAACTTATGTACCTTTCATCTGAAAAGGTATATTTCAATTGGAGGGAAAAAAAGAAAAGAAAGAAAGAAAGAGAGAGAGAGAGAGAGAAAGAAAGAAAGAAAGAAAGAAAGAAAGAAAGAAAGAAAGAAAGAAAGAAAGAAAGGAAGAAAGGAAATCAATTTATTTTGTTCAACATCTTTGTTGGCACACAGGATATAAAGTACAGGCCATTATCAGAGCTCAAGTGTGGGCCAGGCAAAAGGCTTCATTTCACTCTTTACGATTCACAGGGGACATTGTAGACAGACAAGCCTTTATGTCCGGGTCTGCCAGTGTCAGCGGCCTTTAACATTGCCACTGTGAGCTCATAATTTCAAGACTTTTATTTCTATTAGATACTTTTCTTAGGTGAAATCAGAACCCTTTATTATGTGCAACCAGAGACTGCAGTCTTTTGTGGTTTTGTGACATCTACCTAATTGAACCCTACAAAATTTCAAGCCTCCATGCTGTAGGGAACCTGGTTCTCATTTCCCCTCTCATAAAAGAATGGGCATTATGAAACTAAAAGGCCATCCCAAGAAGGTTATACACAGAGAGATTCGATTTTATATGATTTGATCTGAACTCAGTATTGCTCATAACTCAATTCAACCCAGGTTACTTCTCTATTTTGTGCTCAGTATGGGGTTAGTTGATAAACGAAGGCCATCCAAGTCAGTACTCTGTAACTATTAAATCAACAACTTTACCATTTCTCTGGAGAAAACAAGGAAAATCCATGGCATGATTAAGAAACAAGGCACGACAGCAGACAGTACAATCTTAATCTGCCTGCTTCATGGAGTCCCCGATAGAGATTCACAAAACACAAGGAACCCAGTGAGTTTCTGTTTCTGCAGGGAGACAGACTCAGCTGTAACTTGAGAGTGGATGTGATTGGGCAAGAGAACCAGCAGGTTGCTTCAAAAGGCACTTGTGGACCACAGAGCATGTGCTCAGTGTGTGTTCAGTTTAACTTGAAAACAAGAATTAGTTTCCAAGAAAGGGACACTGGCTTCAGGTCTGCCATGGAAACCTAATAGCACTCACTAGATAGACTGGTGAAGGAGGGGTCCTGCAGGGAAACACATTTTCTCTGGAGATAATGGGCAACTTGTAAGCAGCCCCCTGGCCATGCATCCTGTAACTGGTAGGCACAGATGAAAATGCACTCAATACATGCAGGAAAGGCAATTTGTAGTGCTCTGGAAAAGAATTCAATACCAGTATTCATCTGTCTTTCAAAACTCAGTTACCTGACTTCACTCTAGACTAATAGGACACCCTGTCCTTTCTGCAATGACCTTCAATCTAATTGTATTCCCTTTATTGATTACACAGTACTTTCTGTCAAAATGTTTTTTCTCCTCTTTGCTTCCCGGGCAGAGCTTTGCATGATATAATCTAAATCATGAACTTCTGGAAACTAAAATGAACAGCTGAAGCTGCCCTGGAGTTCCTTCCAATGTAGGAGATGACTGAGATAGCCCAGCTAGAAAGGATACAACCTACCATTCTCCTGCAGGCTCACAGTAAGCACAGCAGAAAAGAGCCCCAAATGCACATTGATTATAAACAAGGGCAGGGCAGCCATCTTGGCTTCCTTTATAATACTTTCTCTTTGAACTTATCACCAGGAATATTATAAAAAGCACCCTAGTCCACAGTTAGATTAAATATGTTACTGTTTTGACTATGAGATTTTTTTCCCCTAAAAAAGTTAGTCAGAACATTGTTTTTAAAAGTTAAATATTATATTTTAAATAATGAAGCACTTCTAATAATGTCTCAAATCATACAGAGGAAGTATTCATATTAGTCTCAATTTTTTTAAAGTCTCAATTTAAACATTTTGAGTCACTTTCTTTTCTTTACCTTTCAACCTCTCAATCTTAAGCACTTTCCCTGCAGTTCAAGTGTGGTCTCTTTATTTTAATGACACCCACCACAGATGACTGCATGAACATCTTCCTTTATCTTGCACTGGCCCTTTGTCTGCGGCTTCTCTATTAAAGGTCTCATGACTGATCAGATGATGGCTCACTCTGACGAGAGCTCTCTAGAGGCAGTGGTCCCCACAAATCCAAGACTCATGAAGAATGCCAGGAGAAGTGGGGGCCCTGACTCCTGCAAATAAAACTCTTGAGGATTTAGCTATACGGTGAAATAGAAGAATCTGAAAGGAGGGAGAGGTCATGAGTACACTTCTGTTCGGTTTTAGAATTGTGGATTTTATAACATGCTCAGGACACACATAGTCCAATAAAGACCAGGGTAGGGAACTTGCCCCTAATCTGAGGGAAAGGAGAAAGTTCCAGAGGTAAAGTTTTTGCAGAGGTAGTGAAGAGTTAATGACCCAAAAGCCTCTAGCAAGCTGAGAAACTCTCAACAGGAGAGTTTACTTGCTGATAACATCTACAGGCAGTTAGGAGCTGCTAGCCCCTGACAAGAAAGTCAGCATACTGATAAGAATCCCTCTTGGTCTTTAAAGCCCAGAGACTGCTGAGAACGATCTATGACTGGACCAAAACACCTCATAGTTTTGCTTCATATTTCCGGATTAATCTAAAGATTGTGAGTTTCCTTGTAATGTATGTAGCTGTAATTCCTTCATTTTTCACTTCTACAAAGCAGGGTCCTGCAAGCTTTTTCTTTAAAGGGTCAGAAAGTGTGCATGCTACATTTTCTGACACATACAGTCTCTCCAGCGACTATTCAACACTCTCCTCGAGTATAAAAGCAACACTATACAATATAAAAAAAAAAAGTGAGTGGGCTGTATTCTGATAAAAATCATTTGTAAAAGCAATCTGTGGATTGAGTTGGGCTGGCTGGATATTACCCTACATCCTCTGCATGTAGTATTCCTGTGGTGACACACCGAATCTTACCATCACACTGAGGTGGATTTGGTTTGTGGTGACTTATTGGTTATTTTAAAGAGGGAGAGAAATCTGCTATGCATATTTTGTAGGTGTGTACCTGTGTGTGTTGGATTTGAATCTAGGCATAAAATTGTTTGATTATGGTATAACTTTTAGTAAATATGACCAATTTTCCAAAGTGTTTTTTACACATAATATTCCCATCATTCATCAATGTCTGAGTAGTCTAGACACTCCACATTCACTTCAAACTTGCATCTTGAAATGTTTACATTTCAGCCATTCTGGTGAGTAGGCCATGGCAGCTTATTATGATATTCATATTAACTTGATTCCCTATGATCACAGATGAATTTGAGCATTGATTATTTGCATATTCTCTTCTGTGAATGTTTTCATTATGGGGCAGCTACCCACCAACCCCACAATTCCCCAGTTTTCTTGAGTCAGAGCAGCAGGAAACACTAGATAGAAGGATTTAGATTGTGGAGATAAACAGATAGAAAATACAGGATAGCCTTCAGAGGGCCTGGAACCTATTCTAACAGCCATGACTGTCTCTGCCCTAGGGTATTTATACGAATGCCAAGGGGTGGAGCAAAAGACCTCCCCCCAGCACAGCCAAGTGCAGGTCATCTCAGACACCTGCAATCAGGTCGATGGTCCAATCATCCTCTCTATGCAGACCTGCTGGGTAAAGCCACTAGGAACCTGAAAATGGGCTCCCACATTTCATTCAAGTTTACATGCCTCCTTGTGGATCATCTTCCTTTTCAAATCAGTTTTGTTCACTTCTTTGTTCAGGTTAAAAGCCTTCCTTGTGTGTATGTAAATATCGTCTTCTTTCCTATGAGCTTCTCGGTAATTTCCATTTTCCTTTGTTTCTTTTATAAATTCTCTGCTCAGCACATCATTTCAAGAGAAGGCCCCCTTTGGTTATTTGAGTGCAAATGTGTGCTCCTGTATTTAATTGAAAGTGTAGAGTATTAAATTGGATTTCTGGTACTAATCTTTTGATAGATTAGCATGGAGTGATGAGGTCACCATATAACAATGTTAAAAAAAAACTTCTATGTCATTTAAAATCTGTGAAATTTATAAACGATTTGTGTAATTTAGTTTAAAAGAAAAATACTATTTCTTTTACAAACCTATCATTAGAATATTTAAAATTTGTGTATAGTAGAAAATGTTGGTCTGTGCTGTTCGTGTGTTTATTCAGCAAATATTCAGTGCATGCTGATTTTGGTGGCACTACTGAAGAAGTGCCATCATGGATAGATATTTCAACAGAAGATTGAAAACTGGCACTCTATATCAATAATTAGTCCCTAGACCACAACTGGAAAGGTTTTCACTCGAGTTTAGTAAAGGGCTGACCTACCAGTGTCCTTCAGAGATTCTACCTCCTCAGCATAGATGATGAGGAAGACAGGAATGAGACAGAATCCAGCTTGACAGCACCTACAGAAGAGCTTCTGTAAGTGAAGAACTTTATGGAAGCACGGAGCAAGCCATGAAGCTTGAGGAGAGGCTTGATGAGGAAGAGAGCAGGGATGTTGAATGCTTCTTCTTTCCAGAATGTCTTCCTAGCCCATAAATATACATTTTTGGATGCAAGCTCCGTGTTGAGGAAATTGTTATGATTAAACTCTGTTAAGAGTCACTGATTGGAATCATGCTAAAGAGGACATCTAACCAGGAACCAGGGTTTTGTTTGTTTTTGTTCTTTGAGGCGGGGGAGGGGGACGGGGCGGGGCGGGGCGGCTGCCAGCTTTCCTTAACTTAACTTTTCCCATCTACCTTTGCCTCTGGGCTTTTCCTATTCTCTTCTGTAAATCTTACTCTTACTCCATGGCTTGCTGTGTAGCTGGGTGGTTGGCCCCTGGGTCCTCCTCCTTCTCTGGCTCTTCCTTTTTTCCTCCCAGATTTCTCCTTCTATATATTCTCTCTGCCTGCCATCCAGTTCTGCCTATTCTTTCTCCTGCCTCACCATTGGCCATTCAGCTCTTTATTAGACCATTAGGTGTTTTAGACAGGCACAATAACATAGCTTCACAGAGTTAAACAAATGCAACATAAACAAAAGTAACACACCTTAAAATAATATTCTACAACAAGGGACCTCAGAATATAAGGGTGGAAGGTCACAGACATTAAGTGAGGAAGAATGAGAATGACCTAAGAGACAAGGCCTCACTTGAGTCAGGGAGGGACAACTTGGGTGGTAATGAGCATGAGTTAGCCAGGGATGGTCCAGCCATCCTAAGACTTGATTACAGTATCGTACAATAAGAAATTTCTTCCTTGCCAGGAGGTGGTAGTTCATGCCTTTAATCTCATCACTTGGGAGGCAGAGCCAGGCAGATCTCTGAGTTCCAGGCCAGCCTGCTCTATACAAAGAAACCCTGTCTTGAAAATCAATCAATCAAACAAACAAACAAACAAATAAAACACAACAAAACAAAAACAGAAGGTTGGGAGGGAAGGAGGGAGGGACAAAGGAAGTAAGGAAGAAAAAGAAAGAAAGAAAGAAAGAAAGAAAGAAAGAAAGAAAGAAAGAAAGGAAGGAAGGAAGGAAGGAAGGAAGGAAGGAAGGAAGGAAGGAAGGAAAGAAGAATTGTTCTCATGTCTTTTGTATCCTTAACAGGCCCATCTTGACATTTGACGTTTTAATGAGCTTCAATTACCAGCCAGAGGAGAAACTGAGAGGCTTATCAGGCACCTTTGGCTACTGATTTCTCTGTCTTTATTATATCTGTGCAGGGAAAGCAGTGATTTAATTTCAAAGACATTTACATTTATACTGGATTGGATTATCACCTTCATACCCTAAATTACAGGTCATTTATTAGCTGAGAACCTGCTAGAGGGAATGTTTCACCTCCTAGAGACATTGCCAGCACAGAGGGCCTGCAGGATGAGTCAAGAGAACACTGGAAAAGCAAGCAGGATTCCTGCTATGCTCAGCTCAGTAATTAAAGTTGTTTTCTTCTGACCGTCACTACTTGGTACAAATGCTGGTGATCAGCTCTATAATGTGATGAGTCACAAAGCCCAAAAGAAAGTCACCAGTAGTGACTGTGCAAAGGCAGCAAGGGCTTTTACTTAATCAAATCTACTTTCAACAAACAAACAGATCCCTGTGAACACTGTAGCTAAGCCTTTCCCTGAAAAGGTCTCAAGAGAAGGAGACAGGAAGAAGGCAGGAAGAAAAGGACATAGGATGTAGGAGAATAAAATAGTAATAAAAAAAGATTAGAATAATACAGTTATATCAGGAAAATCTATGCTTTTTAAAATAGGTTTCAGAAGACCACTCCAATATGACTCTAACTTCCTTTCTTATGCTAATTTCTCCATCTTCTTGATGAATTCTCTCTTTTGCCTGTTTCCTGTGTTAGGTTATTGCTTACCCTGGTTTCTGCAGACACTGTGTGATGATGATTAAGCCTCACTGTCAGTCTGACTGATTTTGAATCATTATAGGTACACTTCTGGGCATACCTATGACATTGTTTCCAGAGAGCTGTAACTTTGGAGGAATCCAAATTCAGGATCCAACCTGAATGTGGGTGACACTGTCCCATGGGATGGAGTCTTAACCTGCATAAAAAAGGAAAGATGCAAAGAGAAAGCAAGTGGAGTATCACCATTTTCATGTCTGCTTCCTGACTGTGGGTGTATAGTGACCAGCCGCTTCAGACTCCTGCAGCCATGTGTCTCACCATTATGTTAAAAACCCAGTATTCTAATATCTACTGGACACCAAGCTGCTGGGAGTGTTTTCCTGCAAACAATAATTCTCAAATGAGTGTTAGAATAAATTTGTCATTTCCATAGGTTTTAGCATTAGCTGTATCTACATTTATTTGGGGGCAACCTCATTTGTCCTCTCTGGGCTGCATTTATTCACATGAAAAGCATAGGTCATACACACTTAAGCTTATTAGAAAGATTAAATGTATAAGGAGTGTAAAATACCAGTCACAGTACATTGTCCATAGTAAGATCTTAATTCCTTAGCAAGATTCATTCTCTAAACGGTTTAAGCTAGAATCTTGATGTGTAGCTGAAGTTTTCTCCGGTCCTGCCCAGCCCCACAGACCCTGCAGCTGCTTTTAAAATAATCATTCAGAAGCCTATATTAATTAAAACTGCTCAGCCATTAGTTCAGGCTAACTACTGACTAGCTCTTACACTTAAACTCAGCCCATTTCTGTTAATCTGGTAAAATGAAACTGCTATGGATCTGGAAGCTTCCCCCCTTCTGGCTAGCCTTCACAGTGCCAGAAGGTGCTGTGCATACTGTCAGAAGAGAAAAATAATCATCAATCATACCAAGATGTGAACTCTGCAAACTCCAATAATGACTTGCCTAGGAAGACATGCCCACTGGCGCAATAGTGGCATAAACATCATGGGAGTAACCAGCAATTTTCTGATTAGATTTAAGTCCTGTTCCACAAGGTGAAACCCATAACTGGCACCATTATTGAGCCAAGAACCTGTGGCTAGACAGGTCATAGCCCTAAAGAACAACCTATTACTATTATTCTGCTAAACAGACATAGTATTAAAACAATTTCTAATGATTTATTGTTATTCCCATAGATCAATACATCTTTTGACCCTCACCTGATAAGCTTCTATTTGCAGTAGATGGTGGTTAACAGACCAACACTCAGCCAAGGCATGAAGAGTAAGAGCCTGTAGAAAGTTTAGCCATAAGTAGAATATATATATATTCTACTAGGGCTCAGGGATCATTGTGGAAGAATATAAGAGCCAGAGGTTGTAGATGACTACAAGGAAACATTTTCTTCTGGACACAGTCAACAGCATGCACAAAACCCGTACAAACACAAGCCAGACAAAATCCCAGCATGAAGATGGAAATTGGGCACACAAATCCACCTAACCTATGGAGCCATTGACAATTGTTAGTTGCTGGGAGAAGAAGAGACAATTTTCTCTAAGAGTGTAGACCCTGGTAAAGTTGACCATGCTCCAGAATTAGGTCACACATCCAAGAATATTTGGACAGCCCAAATTGTCCTTCAAGAGTTAAATAACAACAACACAGGACACAAAGTTGGGCAGTGGGAAGGAGGTGGATGTGGGAAGAGCTGGGGGAAGGAGGGTGAATATGAACAAGGCATGCTGTAACAAACTTTCATAGAACTAATAAAAATATTAACACAAGCAAACCTATTTGAAGAACATGCTAAATTCTCTCTCGAACCTTTTAGGATATGAGTCATAGATTTTATAAGAGATTGTGCCTGAGAATTCAGCCTACCTAGGGGAAATCAGACTCAAGAGATCAAAGAAGGCAGAGTCCAACTCTGAAGTACTTGCGTAGAGTCATACCTCAGTTAACTAACAGAGACTACTTAGGCTATATGAATTAATAATTTTGTTCACATAAAAAGCAAATAAGAGGTGGAGACACGGCTCAAAGGCTAAGAGGACACAGAATTGGTCCCTAACATCCACATGGCTACTAACAATTAACTGTAGCTTCTACTGCAAAGAGACCCTGGTGGTGAGTACCCACTATCTAATCCAAGGTAATGTGCTACCCAATCACAGTAGGTAGGCTTCCTACCTGAGGAATTTTCCTGGGGAAACTCTATGTAAGTGGCTGCTATTGTGCAATTAAGCAGATGGTGTTCCTGAAACCATCTCCAGAGTGGTTTATTGCCATGCCCTTTACTGACCTTCAGCCATTGCTGCCTTGTCAGGGGACCCCCCAGATAACTAGGGCAGAGCATGAGTTTGTGTTATCTTATTTTAGAAGTGGCTTGAAGGTGATTTCAGTATGTGTGAAAGTTGTGTTTTATTAGGTGAAAGAATTTCCAAAATCTGGTATTAGGAAAGAGGCTTGTTTGTTGCATAGCCAAAATATAATGAGGAGTTTGTAGCGATTTGTCTATACAAAAATTCATTTCTCTACTTTAGACAACGTGTCAATACCTCCATTTGCTTTTTGGAATCTCTTATCTGACTCACATAATGTGTATGAAACAATTTTTTTTCAGATGTGGCCACTTCCTTCATTGACAAGCATGTGACTTATCACTGGAGATCTGTTAAACTATCATTCTAAACTATGAAGAGATGAGTGAGGGGATCTTGGCAGCCATCTTGTGAACACAAAACAGGTCTGATTAAACAAAAGGAAAATGGGAAACATTCAGACTGCCACTAATAGAAAAAGTCAGATCTTATACATAAATTGTTCATAAACATACTGCCACATATGACATTATATATTTCATTGTATCTTATCTGAAATCAGTTCATTCTAAAAGTCCATGGGATCGTAGGATTCAAGACAGCTTACTACTTCACTGTTAGCAAGAAAAGATGATATGGGTCCACTAACAAGTCACAGTCTCATCTAAATTAAGAACCCAGAGCAATGCTCAGGCACCTTTTTTATACTGTTTTGGTTAGAAGAAAGTCATAGGTTCTATCTACACTCAAGAGGATACAATTATAGAAAAGTATGAATACAAATGGGTAAGAATCAAAGAAGCCATCTTGTCCACCATTTCTAAGAAAAGTTAAATACTCTAAAATTTTCTGAGGGAAAAGTTATTCTAAGAAGTAACTATTTGATGGAAATTAAGCTTCATAGAACTATTAGCATCTAGAAATCAAAGGAACAGTGCCTTCAAAGTATTGGAAAACTGCATCCTTTCCTACAAAAAATGACTTTGTCAATCTAGAAATTAAGAGAAGGAATCCACCAATTGCTAAGTATTTCAATCCTTAAAAAATGCACTGAGGAATTAAAACCATAAAAACAACTGTAATTACTCAGATCCATTTTGGTCACAATAATATGAACTTGGCCCAGAACTCTGTTAATCACATTGGCTATGTTTGCCTCAGTGTTAATTAGGAAATGTAACCATGTTTCTGCTCCCATCCCCAGAACAGTGTTGGTTTAAGGTCTATATCGCGCAGTGCGTGAAATCCAGACATTCTTTTCCCTAGTGGAAATTTACTCTTTAGCTACAAGTCTGTCTTTGAAAAGAAACTGCACGTTTTTCATACGTACTTTTAGTGATGCTCGATAATTCCTCTAGAAGACCTGGTATTCAATTCATGAACTTTGCTTCTGAGAACTGCCTCATATCTCTATTCGGAAGGTAAATAATAATTTGCACTGGAGGAGACCACTATAGCATTTTGCCCAGCAGAAAAGCATTTTCTTGATTATAGGAGACAAGCAAAACCTTTACTGCCTTCCCATCTAACTTGTGCCTAGGAACTCTATGTTCCCGTAGCCATTGATACATAAACCTGTATGGATTTCACTGCTGTTGTTGCTCCTTCCTACTTGGTTTCCATTACCTTGACTCTAATCTCTGAGAGTTAAGAACCAACACTTGGCTTTCTTCTTTGTGTGTATGATTACATCTTCATGGTAAGATGGCCAGAATGGCTTATAGAGGAGAGCAGATTCTTACTGGCTCGATGGAGATAGCTAAAGTACTCAACCAGAGCTGGCTACAGCCGAGTTGAATTCAGTCTTGCTATAGAGTTCTGGTAGGACACAAAAAGTGTCTCTGTGGTATTATTGTACAATCCTGAAGTCTAGAAGCACACTAGAAAGGCATGCTCGGTGAATACACTCTAAAGAGCCACTACACTATATGGTGCTTATAATTAACAATATGGTATTGTGTCCTGGAAAAATTGAACGGGAGTAGATCTTACATTTTCCTACAAGTAAAGAGACAGAAACACATAGAAAGGATACAAGGACGCTCTGGAAGGCCTTAGATGCCTCTATTATGGTGATTGTGGTAAGGTACCCACAGAGGTTTGCATGTGTTCAAGCTTATCACATGATGCACCTTCACTACTCACAGCACTTTGTTTAGCAAACATACCTCACTAGAACTATAAAAATATGTCCAATCAATGAAACGCAAATAACAGGAATATTTAGGTAATATCAGTTAGATACATCTTATTATAATGAAAAAGAACTGTATTTTAAAAGAAACAACTATTTTAAAGGAAACAATTCTTTTGTGGCTATAACATAATTTTCCAAATCAACTTTAAGATTTTAAATATTTTTCAGTGAAATGGAATCCATACATAAATGAAAATGCTAGTAATACAATTCTTGGCAAAGTTCTTCACCTGAAATCTTACTCATTTATTAGATTTTAGAGAATAAATAAAAGCACCTGGGCTACAGAGAGTGCTCAGCACTTAATAGCCCTTGAAGCCCTTGCAGAGGTCATGGTTTCCATCCAAGCACCCACATCAGACCACTCACAAGCTATTAACTCCAGTTCAAAGGGATCTGACTCCCTCTTCAGGTGTCCACAGGCACTGCACATACATAGTACACATACAGACAGGCAAGCACACACATATACACAGAAATAAAAATAAATGAAAGTACCTTCTTAAGTCCTTCACTTCCATAATTATATTTATTTGTAAGAAATGCTTCACAGAAAACCAAGAATTTTTATTTGAAAAGTATTTTATTTATTTCATTCTAGTTCACAATCATATATCATATTTTTTTTATCCAAGGTACAATAAGGATATTACAGTATCATTTTGAAATTGATTTGGAAAAATAGACTTGTCCTACCAAAATACATGGTTATGTGAGATGAATTCCTGATATCACTATAGGAAGACTAAACATTGTCCAGTGCTTTATGTCATAGAACTCATCTGTGAAGACATGCTGCTATACTTTTCACAGATGAGTGCACTGATACTTAGAGAAATCAAGGCCCTCACACATGCAACCAACAATGACAGTATAGACTGAATATGATGGAGAGGTTGAGTTCCTTACACAACTATGCAGTTGGCAGCAAGCAGGCCATCCTGAATTTGATGGGGAGACTGAGTCTCCTACACATAGCCAAGCAGCTGGTAACAAGCAAATCCTGATTTTAATGGAGAGTTTGAGTCCTATACATGTAAACCATGCAGCTATCAACGAGGGACAAGCCTGGATTTGCTGTTTGTATAGGCTCTGAATTTCCCAAGATAAGGTTGTGTTTCACCACTGTTACCTTTTGACAGTTTGGTTTCTTAATTGATCTCTTTCCTTTAGAATTTTACATGAAGCATCAATGAGCCATCAAGCACACTAAAAACACATTTCTCCAAAATGCCACCTGCTTCTTGGCTAGCCCAAGCTAAGCCCTGAGTTCAATCCTTAGTACTTGTAAAAACCCTCTGATAAATGTCCAAGTTCATTATTAACAACGTGTTTCTCCAAACAGGACACAATCCTGTCAAACTGTGCCACTGTGTACCAAAGATCTCCTTTTCTCTAATAACCATAACACAGTTCTCATTTCCTCCTGAACCTCTAAAAGTAACCAGAATTTTTTAACAACTATCTTTCTATGGCAGTATACACGTTCTAAGGTGATAGAAAGTTGTCTTCACCATGGTGGTCATTTCCTTCTGCTTCCTCCCACATAGAATTGATAGTGTTCTTATTGAAATGTATTTTTACTAGGAGGTTTTTTTCAAGCAACCTAAGCTTTTCGTAACATTCTCCTCATAATCTTTCCTATCTCTTCACTGGAATTAATCTGCCCAACATCATATAAGTTTGTTATGACAATCTCTCACATATGACTACATATTTCCATATGAGTTTTTTATTGTAGATATAACAAATTACCACTAATTTTGTGGCTTAATGAATGCATAGTTTACTATCCTGTAGGACATAAATCCAACATAGATTTCACTGAGCTAAATCCAAGTAATTTATGAGGGTATTTTCCTTTCTGGAAGCCCTAGGAAACATAATTCCTTACTGAGATCATTTGAATGAGAATGTGCCCCATAGGCTCATATATTTACTTTCTTAGTGCCCAGTTGATGAACTATTTGGAAGGATTAGGAGGTGTGTTGGAGTAGGTGTGGTCTTTTTGGAGGAAGTGTGTTGTGGGGAGTGGGCTTTGATGTTTCAAATCCCATACCAGGCCCAATCTCCCTCTCCCTCTCCCTCTCCCTCTCTGCCTGCCTGTGGATCAGGATGCAAAGCTCTCAGTTACTGCTCCAGTGCCACATCTGTCTGCTTCCTGCCGTGATATTAATAGACTAAGATAGTGGACTAACCCTCTGAAAGTATAAACAAACCCTCAACAAAATGCTTTCTTTTATGGTTATGGTTTCTCTTTACAGCAATAGAACAGTGGATAAAACATTTGCCTTTCCTCTTTTATGAGGTCACTCACGTGATTTAGTATGTGTTTCCTTCCTCCAACTCCAATGACAAACTTTCCAAGCTTCTCACCTCAGATGGGTCTGCTCCATGTCACCATCTTCCTCTCCTCACTGCATCTCCCTTGTGCTTATGCTGGCCACCTGGACAATTCAGGATGATATCCTATCTCTAGATTATTAAGTCTGTTACATCAGTGAAGTTCCTTTGGCCAACTGCAAAAAGAATGCAGTGACATTCAGAAGCACCAGGAATTCAGGTACAGGCATCTCTGGGGGAAGAGTCTATTTCTTCCAGGCAATTCAGATACATAACTGACATAAAGACTTGAAAAGGCTTCATGAAGTCAAAGCTAAGGTTAATGTAAAACATGGAAAATTTATTCATCACAACCATGTAAAAATGAAAAGGCTGTTCTGTCTTTTTTGAATAGCAGGAG
Source organism: Peromyscus nudipes (assembly GCA_902168325.1). NCBI lineage: Eukaryota > Metazoa > Chordata > Mammalia > Rodentia > Cricetidae > Peromyscus > Peromyscus nudipes. Next base: position 28,648 of record CABHPH010131840.1, on the reverse strand, counting down.
AATTTCATTTGTACGTATTTGTGCTCATCTGAAGACTACATTTCTACATTTCCCACCTTGCCTTGAACCATAATTCTGATTTTGTGAGCATAGTCTGCATTCTAGCTTAAAATTAACTGTCTAACCAAGGATTCCTTTCCATCCCATGATCCTTGATATAAATATGTTCACGGTCAGTTGTTGCCCATGTAGTCATAGAGACAAGATGATACTCCAAGCCTGATTTGCAGGCTTTTATTGATTTGTTCAGATAGCAAATAGTTTACCCTTTGTGAATTATATGGTATCAGTCATAACTACCCAACTCTTCTATTGTTGCACAAAAGCAATCACAGAAAATATGCTAAAATATGAGCAGATTGTGTTCCAATATACTTTTATTTACCAACACAGATGGCAGACCCGATTTCATGGTACTTTTCTGACCCCTGCTGTAGGTGAAGAGGAGCAATAAGAGGGAAGGAACCTGGGTTCCTGGATGACAGCCTTCAGGAAGAGCTTTACAAAAAAGGTAGGTGATCAGGCAGTGGTGGTATACTCCTTTAATCCCAGAGCTTAGGAGACAGAGGCAGACAGATCTCTGTGAATTCAAGTCCAGCCTGGTCAACAGAGTGAGTTTCAAGATAGGCTCCAAAGCCATAGAGAAAAATCCTGTCTCAAAAAAACAAAACAAAACCAAAAAAATAAAACAAAAAACTAAAAACACAAAAGGAAAACAAACAAACAAAACAAAAAGATATGCACATCCATTAATTTTAAAGCACCTTTAAAAAAAAACTTTCACAGTACCAATATATATGAGTACAGCCATATACTCATATGTACATATAAAATGGGCAAAGTATTGAAATCTACCTGATAGCCAAAGATTAGGATTCTGAATTAGAAAGTCCTTTTACAATTAATTAACTAAGGAAAATACTAAAATAATCAAACAGGAATGTGGGCAAAGATGTTAACAGAAAACTAGCCAAAAAGTAAATGCAAATGAATACAGATAAAGAGGAGTAGAAATTAATCATGCTGGATAAAACTTATTTTCCATGCTCAAATGTACACCAATAAAATAAAAATAAACAAATGTGGTGATATATTGTTTACCCTAATAAAACTTGCCTGAAGATCAGAGAACAGAACAAGCCACTAGATTAAACATAGAAGCCAGGCAGTGATGGCACACACTTTTAATCCTAGCACTCAGGAGGCAGAGATCCATCTGGATCTCTGTGAGTTCAGAGCCATTCTAGACTACATGAGATTGACTCAGTCTAGGAGAGAAACAGAGCCAGGCAGTGGTGGCATACACCTTTAATCCCAATACTTGGGAGTCACATGCCTTTAATCCCAGCACTTGAGATTTCATGCCTTTGCTTGGGAAGCACACATACTTTTAATCCCAGTACTAAGAATGAAGTGATGGCTGGGCAGAGAAAGGTATATAAGGCATGAGGAGACAGGAACTTAAGACTTTTCAGCTAGAGAGCTTCAGAGACATTCAGTCAGAGGATTCGTGGAGTTGGCAAGGTAAGATGTGGCAGTAGCTTGTTCCTTTGTCTCTCTGATCTTTCAGCATTTACCCCAATATCAGGCTCTGGGTTTTTTTTTATTAAAAGACGATTTGGCAATTCATGTTACAAACAATATTTATTAAACCTCATGTTGCTGTAAGAAAAAATCTGGCACAAGCAACTTGAGGAGGAAGAAGGGTTTAATTTGGCTCACAACTGTGAGGTCACCAGTCCTTCATAGAAGTGATGGTAGATGGAAGGCCTGAAGTAACCCAGCCACTGTGGCAGAAACTTCAGTGTGACTCAGTCATTCTTTGGCACATTGGGAAGCAGAAAGTTCAAACAGCAGGGGCAGATACCAATTTCAAGGCTGGTAGCCTTGACCTACTTTCAGCTAGTTAGTCTTGTCTCCAAAGCTCTATAACCTCCCAAAACAGTGCCACCAACTGAGAACTAAGTCTGTAAACACACGAGCCTGTGGGGGAACATTTCACATTCCAACCATAACATCCCACCCCCGGCCCCAAAGGGTCATAGCATTCTCACAATGCAAAATGCATTCAGTCAAATTTCAAAATGCCCTGTACTCTTAACCGTGCTAATGCCTTTCAAAAGTCCCAAGTCTCTGCTGAGACTCAAGTTAATTTCTTAACAGTGAGCCCCTGCAAACCCCAAAGGAAGTTGTCGTTTATTGTATAATTGTAGTATACCATGGCAAGAAGTAAATATTTCTATTCCAAAAGGAAGCAAGAGAATCATAACAAGGAATGAGCAGACGGAAACTAGACTGACCAGCAGAATAGAAATTAATTCCTATAAGTCTATGCGCAGCATTTGTGGCATGTGGTGGCATTGTCTAAGATCTATTAGGCTTGGGTAGCCTTGTGCCTACAATTCTGCCATTGCCATAATAAATGGGCTCTCTCTTAAGCTGACTCTATTCAGTGCCTCAACCTTTCCTTGGCAGACACACCTCACAGTCCTAGTATCTTCAATTTCCTGGGGTCTCTACTGCAACTTAGGTTTTGTCTACATAGCTTCACCACACACTTGCTTCTCAGGGAATCTGATCAGCTGTACAGTGACTTGCCTTAAGATTCCCCCACCCCCCACCCCCCCCTCCTCCGGGTGTTAGTTTCCATCATGCTTGAGGTTTAGCTACCCCTCCTCCAACACAGCTACAGTGGCCTCTGAGTGCTTAATTGGATGACCTGAGAAATCACTTCCTTTTGGTGAACTTGTTCCAGTAGCATGACTCTGTGGTATCATTTACCTTTGAAAAGAGTGTCTTTTAAATGGGTTTCCATTTTTAGAGGCTAGAGACTTCCACAAGTGGAGTCTTGTTCTCAAGGCATTCTTTCTATTATCTCCATTTGAAGTGTACAATTTCTCAATAGTGACACTAATATCTTAAATATTCATATACATTTCTCTGTATCCACCTTGTCCACAACTTGACTTCATTTATTTATTGATTTGAGATGAAGATCTCACTGTGTAGCTTAGGTGGCCTGGAGATAACTATGCAGCTCATAATGAGCCTGACTCCATGGCAATCTGCCTGCTTCAGCCTTCCAAGTTTAGAATGCCAATTCCCCCTTTATCAAATGTGCCCTTTCCACATCATCCTGTTCTGCTTTCTCCTCTAGATTCTCACCATAAACATGGCTAATAGCACCGAGAAACAACTATACCATGGCTTGCATGTCATGCTGCCTTGAATTAAGCATCATGCACATTTTGAGGATATGAGCAGAATGGAGCCAGATTAATTGGCAGAATGTAACGCTAATGTCTTTTAACAGAGTTCCCAAAATAGTCCTGTTCCTCTCTGAAGCCTCTTACTCACAATCTTTCTGCATTTCCCTCAACATTCTGGTCTTTCAAGCTCTCATCAAAATAGCCCTTTAAACTCTGTTTTCAACATTCTAGGTATTTTCTATTCCATAGCTTCTGCAGGGAGTAGAGCAAGCCTTGAGTATGTGAAGTCCTGCATGAATGTGTATTTGACATGGGCATGGCCCTTTTGAGGACTCCAAGGCTCAGACCCATGGAACATTCCACAAAGCCAGTTCCTTATACAGGCAAGGCTCAAGAGGGGCAGTATAGTTCTCCTTGGGAGTCTGAGTGTTTATGAACAATTGGTCAGTGTGTGCAAAGACTGACAACTGCTGCTTCCTACTCCTGGGTGTTTGCAGCCAGAGACTGCTTGCCTACAGAGACCTCCTACACATACCCCCTACCCAAACTAGCCAAGTCCTGCCCCTGTGCGATATCTAACATGGTGAGGTTCCTGGTTGCAGCTGCTAGAGAACCTTACCTGATCCCAGTTTTACTGTACCTGTGTCTGTGTGTCTGTCCTCTCTATGGTGATATTTTTCTTTTGTACCAAAATGTTAATTGTATGTTAATAAATAAAGTTGCCTGGGGGTCAGAGCTATTAGCAAGCCATAGGAAAGCAGGGCAGTGGTGGTGTACGCTTGTGATCACAGCACTTGGTAGACAAAGCTAGGTAAGTCTCTGTGTGTTCAGGAATACAGCCAGCATTGGATACACATGCCTTTAATCTCAATACTAACCACAGAACACCTGGAGGTCTATACAGACAGACCGTGATGAGGCAGTCCTGTGGTTGGGTTTACAACCAATGAGAAGGCAGAACAGAGACTATATAAAGACTTTAAACAGGAAGTAGCGTCCCCCTTCAGAGAGGTAGGACCACTGCAGGAGGAAGGGTAAGGTTTTAGCTCTTAGCTCTGACCTCTTGGCTTTCTTCTTTGCATTGGTTCTGTGTTTCTTATTTATAAGACGGTTGGTTACATCTACACCTCTCTTCATCCCCCGCCATGTCCCTAGTCAAGGTTCTAGGACCCAACCTGCGTAAGACTCTACAAGCTTCAATCTGTTCTACACTCCTTCTATATACTATCTCCAAAGGCTTAAAACAATATAGACGGTCACAAAAGTTACTCCACTTCTCAGTACCGTGTGTGTGTGTGTGTGTGTGTGTGTGTGTGTGTGTGTGTGTGTGTGTTACTTTTCTTATCATTGTGATTAAAGTACCCAATAGAGCATCTTAAGACAAGAAAGGCTCATTTGGCTCACAGTTCAAAAGGTTACAGTTCATCATGGCGGAAAGACTAACCTGAACTGCTTAGTCCACAGTAGCAAGACCTTGATGCACTGTTTGTTCACACATGGTGGGTCAGGCAGCAGAGAGCATGGAGCAAGAAGCCGAAGTGGATACCATCTTCAAGGCTGCTTCCCAGTGACCTACTTCTGCTACCTGGCCTACAGGGAGCCCTTAGACTCCCCAGACTTCATAAAGCATCAAAAATAGTTTCATGGTACCAAGTATTCAAACACATGAGCCAGTGGGAAACATTAAGCATTCAAACCATAATGCATGAGATGATGTTTTCTCACCAAATTGGTTAGAAAAAGAAGTTTTCTAGAATATGCAATATTTGAGAGCATATGTGAATAGATTATCTTATACCTCAGATGGATATAAAGTGCTTCTAAAGAATTATGCAGAATCTTACAGTGAATATTAAGATATTAAGAAGTGCATTTTAGCCAAGCAATTTCATTTCTTCTCGGTCTATTCTGAGATGCTAGAATATGTTCAGTGTTATGAGAATTTTACATAATTACACCTTTTACAAAATAAAGACTTTGGTGACATTTCCAGCCACAGAGAAGCTTAGTTAATAATGGAATGACACTGAAATTATTAAAATAATTTGAAAAACTCTTAAACAACATGGAAACAAATCTGTGACACACTAAACTAATAAAATAGCTATAAAGCATAGATCATAGAATCATATCCTTATTAATGAAAGCATGCACACAGACCCCAAAGTGGACAAAATGATTATTGCTACATGAAAGTGGGATAATTAATGATTTTCATTTTACTTAATTTGCATTTCAGTATTACCTAACACTTCTATTGAATTCTGGGTTTCCTTCAACAATGGAAAATAAAATATGGCTTGTACATAATTAATAAACTAAAACCAAGAAGGTATTTGTAACTGTTCAATTTATTTTTTAATAAATATTTATCATGTGTCTATTGTGTGCCAAGTACCTTCTTAGGGACTGGGAATAAAATGAAATATGAGACAAAATCTTTGCCTTACAGTTTACTGTTTGGTAGGGGATATAGATATTACACAAGTACATAAGTGAAATTTCAAGATATTAGAGATAATGAGATCTACTATGCAGGAAATGATCAGATAGAGTTTGAGCTGAGTCCTGGAGGAAGAGAAGGAGCCCACATGTGAAGGGAAATAGGGAGAGTGCATCTGGCAGAAGACAGGTGGGAAATTCAGGATCTGCAAAGAACTTGGGAGAGGAAAAAGGAATTAGTCAGGTGGCCAAGGTGACAGATTGAGTGGTGGTTTCAGAGGATGTCAAGAAGTTGGTCAGGACAGAAAAAGCAAAGACATGCAAGTGTTAGTAAACACTCTGGTTTCTCTTCCAAGTTAAAAGCAACAATAATAATCAAAAATAAACTGTGATGTTTCTGATGCAACGAAGTGATATTTTCTGCCTGTTGCTGAGGACTCATATGCCTAAAGCACAAAAGGTGCATAAAAAGAAAAGAAAAGACAAAACAAGCTGGAGAAGTGGTCAAAGAATTGGAAGAAGTATAAATTAGTTAGAAACAAAGAACAGTGTTCAACTGTACTAGCTAGTAAGCAAAACAGTCAATTCAAATGCATTTTCATTTCTTAGAGTAGCAAAGTTCAAGAAAGACATTGAGTATATGGTGTGAGGCTACTCTGAGACAGTCAGCTGCAAAGTATGGGCTGTGCATTGATAACTTCGTGAAAAAGCAATAGTAGAAGCTGAAAGTGTTTCAAAATTGTCTGTCTCATTACTTCTTGTATTGTAGCTGTCCATTCCATCATTCCTTGTCTTCTGAAAGTGTTTTGCTGCTGATGGAGATGAGCTGTAAGGTGCTGATCTTAGGGCTGGATAGAATAAGTCTTTAAGCCAGTGATTCTCCTTCATAAAAGGACATGCAATTTATTCTTTTCTTTGTACCAGCTGTATTTCTCGAAAATTCAAATAAAAGGTATTAACTTTACAGTCAGAAAAACAGCTATTGAAAAAGTCGTTATAGATGAGTCCAAAACAAGTTCATTATAATACAAGATGATAACATTGGGAGAAAATGTTAAAATAGTTTTTGAATTATGTACATTGACTTCCCAACCTTTTTTTTTTCTTTTTATAACTCTTAAGTCTTAAGATTTTAGGGACATGAGTTAAGAGCACTTACTATTCTTTCAGTGAACCCAAGTTTGGTTCCCATCACCAACATTAGGTAGTTCACAACCACATATTAACTCAAACTTCAGGGGATCTGACACCCTCCTCTGATCTCCTCCATGCAGGCACCTATATACATTTGGCATAACCCTCCTACAGATATTCAGGCATATGCATTAAAAAAAATTGGGAAAACCAGCTACTATGGACTTGGTTCTGCCTTCCAAAAAATGGGGACAACATATACTTCAGAGTACTTTTGTGAGGCTTAAAGAACATTTTGAAAATCACTTTACATGGTGTTAAGATTATGATATTATTATGTTATAGTACTATAACTACAGCATAATCAAAATATCAACATTTCCTTATACTAAATGTTAATCACTCTGCTTTTCATTTTACGATCTTGTCTCTCCCATCACGTGATATTCACAAAATAGCAAATGTATAAACCCGCTGTGATTCTAGTCTTGTAAATGAGAAAATTTAGTTATGGAAAATGTTTTGTCCAAAGTCTTATGCTAGAAGGTAGGTGCTCAATTTTCTATGATTCCATAATCCTAATGCTAAGTACACATGTTTGGACATTTTAGAGTTCTCCATCCTTCCCTTTGTTGTTCCAGTTTATTGAAAACAAAACTTCTTATCTGTACATCATCCATGCGCTGGAATGATGATGGAGTGAGTTGTCTACACTAAGAATGTAGACAGGCTTCTTGAGGGGACTCCTTTGAACAGATGTTCAAGAATGCTAACACGGGAAGTTGAAGAAGAAGAAAAAACAGTAAATAAAAAGCACGAACAATCTAGGCTGAGCATCTTAGTTTGATAAGAGTTTAAAAATAATTTTTGTCAAAGATACAAAGAGCAGATATGGGGCAGGCCTTGGCTAGCCTGGGGCCTGTACATGTTTTAATGGAGCTTCCAAGAACATTTTACACTGGAGAACAAATTCACTATCTACTTAAGGAAGATGATTCTGCTGACTGTAGAAAGAGCCAAAAGCATCAAGACCATAGCAGGACACAATCCAGCAATGAGTACCACAAGCATTAAGAAAGAGGCAGTGAGGGACATGACTGATGGAACGCAGGAAGAAGGGAGCGGAGGGCTTTGGGAGAGTTCTGAGAACTGGTCAAATGTCTATCCAGGTCACAATGCCATGAGCAAGTCATAGTCTCTAGTGAATAATTTGTAATGTCCAATTTCACCAACTATAAGCAGAAGTTCAAGAAATCAAGACAATAGGGAGGAATTCCTAACCTAAAGGTTCACAGAGCTGTGCACCCTGATGGCAGGAAGGAACATATCATAACTCAGCTCAGATCAAACCTCAATAATTAACTCTTGCCGGCCTGTTGGAAACCTTTCAACTTGAACTACAGCAATGACTTCAAGAACATGGGATCTCAATATCCAGGATTTACTCTTATCTGCCAAATAAAGTATGTTGTTGTAATGTTCAACTTTCTGGGAACTCAAGATAAACTTAGCACTTAAAATCACTACACGGCATAATGGTAACAGGGGCTTATCAATTCTCTTTTATACCTTAGTGCTAACTTATTAAACTATGAATGATATATTTAAATATTGGTTCCAGTAGGAAGTTTGAAAAAGAATCCTTGCTCTGTCTATAGGTCAGGGAACTCTTAGGATGATGGCCCAGCACCTCTGGTGTCACTCTTTCAAAGAGAAGGAAGACATGGCACTCCCTGACATCTGCTGCACTATGTAAGAATTTCTTCTTTTGCTTGGCTGTTCTGTCAAAATGTAGATCTCAAACTATGAAAATATTAAAACGTCAACAGTAATTTCTTTTAAGAACTTTCTTAGATGTATTTAACTTTTATGTGTATAAGTGCTTTGCCTGCGTGTGTGTATCTGCCCCACATTTGTGCCTGGTTGCTGCAGAAGTCTAAAGAGGATTCAGATAATTTAAGTTATGGGTGGTTGTGAACCACCATGTTAGTGATGGAGTCCATCAACAAGATCTATAAATAGTCTTAACCATTGAGCCATCTCTCCAGCCCCAGTAGTAACTTCTATGGACTATTCTGATTTCTCTAACTTTGTAATTTTCAAAAGAAAAAAAAAACCTTTAAATTGAAAGAAATCTGTGTTCCCTTCCCTGGTATTGCAGTTCTAACACATAAAGTGAAGTGACCAGGGACATTATTGCTGATGGAGCTGCAACATCTTTCTTCAAAAGTAACCTAGATTAATTGACAGCAATGAGAAATCAGTAGCAAAGGCTTCAGATAACCCAATATTTTTTCTTAAAAGACTAAACCCATTTAAAAAGCAGAGCGCATTAGTAAGTCTAAAATTTCAAATACAAAATCAACTGGAAAATTGACAAAATGTACTTTCATGCACAGTGCATTCATCACAATTTAAGTAGATGTGTGTTCTTCTAGATCAGCGGTACTTAACTTTCCTAATGTTTCAACCCTTTAATAGAGTTCCTCATGTTGTGGTGACCCCCAACCATAAAATGTTGTTGCTACTTCATTTGCTACTGTTTTGAATTGTAATGTAAATATCTGTGTTTTCTGATGGTCTCAGGCAACCCCGGGGAAAGGGTCATTTGACTCCCCCAAAGGGGTTGCAACCCATAGGTTGAGAACCACAGTTCTAGACAGATAGATGATAGAGGGCAGAAGAAAAGATGAATGGATAGACAGACAGACAAAATTAAAGACTCACAAAACAAACACATTTGATTTACTTGGCTCACATAAAATAAATGGTTAAAGTGGGAATGATCAGATTGTGAAAAATTTCAGGCAAATATGAAAGTCACTGAATATTTCATGTACCATAACACTGGTTAGGAAGGCCATTTTTATACCTTCCAATTTTTGACAAAATGGGCTTTCATCAGAATATTAGAAATGCAAAGCCACACTAAGCAGCAGCATTTAAAGACATAGCCATACTCATATACTACATAACACTGTCCCTCCCATCCCTGCACTCTTTTTAAACCTCAGTACTATTAGTAGCTTCTCCCATTTCTTCCACCAGGGATTCCTGTGTGGGATTTTCAGCACTTTTCCCACACATCAAATGTTCCCCACCTAGGTTTTGAGATGCAGGTTCCTGGACCAGCAGGCCAGATGTGTTTATGACCATGTTGCTTTTAGCTCTTAGGACATAGGCTTCCTGGGGTTTGGTTTTCTTTTGGCAGATCTGGAACGCATCTTGGAAACCATTGCGAAAATTTTCGTTAAAGAAACCGTAAATGATGGGGTTGACACTGCTGTTGCAAAAGGCAAGCCAGTGGGCGAAGGGGTAGATGTAGATGTTGATGACACGCAGTTTGTTAGGAGACAGGTCAGCATAGTCCGAGAGCATCATCAGAGTCCATAGGGGCAGCCAGGAAAGCATAAAAAGGAGGGCCACAGTCAACAGCATCTTGATGACCTTCTGTTTCTTCTTGGACACATGCCACTGCTCCTGACGCTGCTTTCCAGGGCAATTTGCTGAAGTTTTGAAGAGGGAAGCCCCAATCCGTGCATACATGACAACAATGAGGGACAGCGGAGTCAGGTAGATGGTGGCAAATAGCACAGTCGTGTAGATCCTCCTCATTTTCTGGTTCGGCCAGTCCTCCCGACACCAGTAGACTGTGCTGGTTTTATTGTGGGAGCTGAGTCTCACACGGTAGTATTTTTCCTCTTGTACGTGTAACATTACTGCAGATGGAGACATAATGGCAATGGCCAGGCCCCAGATGATCACAATAGTGACAAATGCTGTCTTGATAGTGAGCTTTGGCTTAAAGGGGTAGACCACACACCGGAATCTGCAATGAGAGGCAAAGTTCAATGAGGCACCACCTCAACTTCCAAACCTGATGCAAACAAGTGTGAGAATGTCCACCTATATTTCCCTCAAAAACACCCCAAGTTAGCACCTGGGGTAATGCGGCATGCATTGCCAATTTATATAACTGACAGAAGATACGTTTTAATTCAAAGTAAATGAATGAAGCAGATCAGATGCTATTAATGAGAAAATGCTATTATGGTGCTAATGGTATTACATCAGAATATACCAAATATGGTCCCTTAGAACTCTGCTGTAGAGTTAGTCCCGTGGGCTTACATCAGCTATTCCTTTAAGCATGATGAATTAAAGTATGAAGATTAGGATTTAGGAAAGGTCGCAATCTTGCTTATTGTTATTCATGATTTCAATCCAAGCAGTTGGACTCCAGAATGGTAGGTTCAGTAGACAGCCAGTTCTACTGTGCTTCAGGAGACGCTCAGCAGCAGCAATTCATGAACCATTTTCCCCCAGGTTCTTATTGTTCCTAATATATCGTTCATGTGCTTGGCCATGGAATGTGTTCTGGCTACTAGACATTAACAGGCATGCACATCAAGGCTGTCCTTTTGGATGCTTTTTCTGAAAATGCAGCTTCCAGGTTCCAAGAAACTTGAATTAGATGAGAAGTACATGGGGAAAGGCCCTGGGGAACATCAGGCTGGTCATCTTAGACACATCAGTCTCAATTTAATTCACAGGGTAACACTGCAACATGAGTGGTCTAGGGAGCAGAAGACTGAAAGAGGTGCTCCCTCAGCCCACAGACTCACAAGAGGAATAAATTACCATTTCTTATACCAAAGGTGCTTTTAGCAATTTCACAATTATACAGGTCTATGAAGCACCATTATAAGTTCTGATAAAGACCCTTCTATATCCTCTGTTGAGCATGGCAATTCAAAATCTGTTGAGGAACTTTACCACTTTCATTATTGTGACTTTTATTATTGTTAGATATGTATTACAAATAATTATGTATGTGCTATTATGCAACTTTATGATTTTAGGCATGATCACCTACTTAATACATTATTTTTTGTTTTTGTGGTTATTCTAAAGCAGATTTTATTGCTCAGAAGACAGCTGTACAGATAAAGAAAGTAATGGTTGACTAGAAACTCCAAATTAGCTTCTGTGATGCACCTTCAGAAAAGCACTAAGGAATGAATTGATGAGACCATATTGCTGAAGACACCACATACCTTGAATGCAAAATACAGAGAAATCAAGCTGGAACTGAGTTGAAAGATTTCTCCCTTCTAGCTAGCTTACATAGTGCCAGACGGTGCTTTGCAGGCTGCCAGGGGGCAGTAAAGACATAAAAGTTCTTACTCAGCTGGAAACTTTATGAACCAATCTGCCAGGCAAGATGTGTTCATTGGTCGAACAGTGTCACAACTATTATGGGGGAAACCATTTCCTCTCTGGGACTGACTCTGAGGTCTGCTCTACAAGAGGAAACCCATGCCTACTGCTGTAAACCAAGTCAAAACTCTGATTAAAGAGGTCACAGGCCCAAAGGAAGGAACCTATTACTGATCCTTAGCTGAAGTGAAACATCGTCAATCTTCCTTCTGAATATCTTTGTTTACACCCACAGACAAAGGCTATGCTCAGCCGTAACCAGAGAATCCCCTCTTCAGTGGATGTTGATGAATGCAGAGAGCCATAAGATGCTGAGAATAATGGATGGTTGAAGACACCGACCTAAACAAGACATCTCTTCCATCCCCCTTAAGACTTGGCAAAAGTGAAGAATAGGAAGAATATGAGACAGAAAACAGGGAGAAGAGCTGTTAAATGCCCATCTTCAAAGCATGATATGGCCACAGCAATCATCAGCTCACAGTTGCTGTGCCTAGTAGTACTGGGTCTGTACAAGAGCAGCCCATCCACCAGTCAGCTGTGAATGGTGAAGGGGCTCATGAGGCCATATCAGTTACTGCTGAACTATTAGCCACTAACAGATTCTGGGAGCTGGGCAAGTCGGTATCTACTTATATAGCCTCTAGTGAGCCCACACGGCTCTAATAGATAGTTCCAAAGCCATGGTCACATAAACAGCCTCATTGAACTCTGTGTGACACAGAACAAAATAGCAAGTCATAAGTATTGGAAAGAGATTGGTAGGAAAGAAGGGATTGTGGTAGTAGTGGGAAGCAGAGATTAGAGAGGCTGTGGGAGAGAGTCATCAGAATGAACCATATACATGTAGGAAATTGCCAAAGATTATAATTTACTAATAAAATAAGAATGGTAATTTAATATTATATGTATTACTGGTACAATCTCTGAATAATTAAAAATGAAATGAATGAAACTTAAGTGATAACTATGAAGAAAAACTCAAACGTATGAAGCCTTAGTTAGGGTTTCTATTGCCATGATAAAGATGATGACCAAGACGACAGGGTGTGGTGGCACATGCCTTTAATCCCAGCACTCAAAAGGATGGTGGACCTATGAGTTTGAGACCAACCTGGCCTACACAGTGAATTCCAATCCAGCCAAGGATACCTACTGAAACCCTGTTTCAAAAAACAAAACAGGGCAAACAAAAATTTCACAAGCAAAATCAGTTTGGGAGGAAAGGGTTTATTTCAGCATATAATTCTCAACTCACACTTTACTGAAGGAACTCGGGACAAGAACCCTGGAGGCAGAGGCCAAGGAAGAGTGCTACTTACTGGCTTGCTCAATTTGTTTTCTTATTCATCCCAGGACCACTTACTCAGGGAAAGTACCACCCACAATGACCTGGGCCCTCCCACATCAATTATTAATCAAGAAAATGCCCCCACAGACTTGCCTACATGCTGATCTTATGGAGGCATTTTTATTTTCAGTTGAGATTTTTTTTCCTCTCTGATGAGTCTAGCTTGTGTAAAGTTGACTAAACACTAGACAGGATATATCTAACACACAAACTAAAATTCAACAACCTGATGCAGATCAAGGCATTCATGCCACACAAATAATAAAACAACTTTACATTTATTTATTGATTAACCTCATTAAATTTTCAAACATAAAAAGTAGAAGAAAATGCATGATGTCCTTTGTTGTTGCTCTCTAGAACTGACAAACATCCTTCCCATCTCTACACCATGCTGTCTTAAATACATTTCAGATGCAGCTGTATTCCTCTTGGCAGCCAGCCATAAGCTTTCATTTTCCTCTTTGCAGAGACATTCAGAAGTTGCTAGCCATTTCTCCTGTATATGCAGTTCTGCATTTTCAGCATTTGTCTGCATCTGGAATGTTTTAGATTTCATGTTGTGACACCATATCGTGTGTGTCATTATGCAATCTCTCTGGAAGTTTATGTTTTTTAAATGTATATATGTTGACTTATGCTGCTCTGCTTCATTCCTTTGAAATCTCTTTAACATTACCCACGGAAAAAATAGCATTGTTTGTTGATTTTAATCTCATTTACTTTCTAAAATATAGAGGATAAATGTTTATTTTTAACTTTTTTTCAAGTGTCATATCAGAAACATTGTTCAAAGCATGTAAGGACACAAGTACCAAATGTGAAGTGAAAACAAACATTTTAAACTTAAGATTGAAGTAGAAATACAAATGATAGTATAGCTTTTGTTCACTGTAAAAAGCCCCAATTACTATATAATGTTCATTTGCAGGACATCCTTGTATTTAATGTTTTTCTTTTAAGTGTGATGTATATTTTGAGTGAGCACACACACACACACACACACACACACACACACAAATCTATCTTTTACCCAAAAGTGATGTGGTTTTATCACTTCAAACACTGAGGGTCCAACTGGCCTTGTTATGTGGTTATTGCAAAGAAGAACAATGTCTCAATGATTCTAAAATTAAATATCTCAGTTCATATTCCCAAGCTGTAACTGCATGGAAAATACGAACACTTTAAGATCTGAGTAAATACACGTAATTACATGCTAAGTAATCTGTTATAAATCTTCAGTGAAGCAACAATTTTGTGGTAGTACTCTGTATTATAGTAATATAAACAGGTAGATAGTTATATCAGTATATTATGTATTATATATACATATACACACACATATATATATATGAATATCAGTATATTCAGTATCATTTAATAGCAGTGACAAGATGTAGTAACTTGGTAAATCAACACTTTCTGAAACTCAGGATTTGGAGCTGACTTACCTGTCCACAGCAATGGCAACCAAGGTAAAGACTGAAGTGGAGACTGATATTCCCTGCACCAGCCCACTGATCTTGCACATGCTGCTTCCAAATGGCCATCCTGGGTGGGAAATGGAACAGTCTTTTGAGAAGATTATTTTGCCACATTCTATTGCAAATAAGAACAAAGTGGCAAGAAATGAAGGCAGCCACAGAACAATGTCTCCTGGTGCTTTTGGTAATTTCTTCAGACAGTGTTTCATCAGTGCAGTATTCACAATGCAAAACTAACCCAGGAACAATTACATCCCAGACACTCTAGGAAGTACTTCACACCTGCCTCTGTTTAATCCCCTGGGGAAGATTTGAATCTGTTTTATAACTCATGGTATCTCTAGATAAGGTAAAAATCAAATATACACCTTGCCCCAGCCAGTTATTAGCATCATAAGATTTAAATTCAGCTAAGTTTCCAGAGTGCAAACCATCAAACTTTACGTTGCAATGCTCTAAGCGAATACAGCAGCCAGAAAAATAATTTTGTAGTTTGGAAATACATCACCAAAATTGTGAGGAACTGAGAATTACATCTGAAACAAATATGTACAGTATGCAATTTACATAATAGTGATGTCTAGAATAAAGACTCCTATACATGAATGGAAATAACAGAGTTCCTTACCTAAACCTTGGTGACTAGAGAAATAAGCAAAACTATCAGAGCAGTTTGACCTTCTAAAAACTCATTTGCTGTTTAAAAAAAAAAAAAAAGTTCTCCTACGAACAAACACTCCAGACATGTGTTTTGGATTTTAAATTTTATTGTTAAAAAATCCTGTAGTTTCTTTTCTAAAAAACAAACTACTCATATATAATTTCTATTAGCCTAAATACTGTAAGTGAGTCTATTTTTAACAGGCATCCCTACTTAGATTTGCCTTTTCTCTTTGTTTTCTGAGACAGAGCTTTGCTATGTTGTTTAGATCGGCCTCAAACTTGTGATCTCTCCATTTGAGCCTCCCAGGCAGTCTAGACCATAAAATATATTCCCCAGTGAGTCTATTAAACACATAAGACCTCACACTAAAAAACAAACCACAAATGGTTCTTCATGCTAGAAAGCCTCAAACACAAAATAAAGGAATACAAGAAAGGATTGTGTAATAGAAAATTTACATAGAAATAGAATAAACAAGTTACCAGTAATGTCTGAAATATAGAATAATGGTAAAGAAACATACAGAAAATTAACAAAAATAGGCCACGTAATTTAAAACAATGAAAATGAAGAACTCAAGATGAAAGTTGAGAAAACCCTTCTCTGCCCCACAGTGTTGGGGATTGAGCCCAGGACCCTGTATAGGCTAGGTAATCGTTCTGACCATGAACTACATATTTAGTCCTTGGATTTTTTAAAAAAAGATTTATTGTAATTTTAAAATTATGTGTATGTATGTGTCTGTGTATAGGTATATACAGGTGAGTTCAGGTGCCCACAGAGGCCAGAAGAGGGCATCAAATTCACTAGAAGCTAAAGTTATAGGCAGTTTTGAGTCAACCAACATGGGTGCTGGGAACTGAATCTAGGTCATTATGAACTGCTCTTAAGCATCAAGCAATCTGTCTAGTCCCAAACCCATGGATTTTAAAGATAGTGTCTTTATGTTGACCACGCTGAACTTTAACTTTCAATCCTCCTGCCTGGATCTCCAAAGTGCTGATATTATATTATAGTCTCCGTGTCTTTAGCATGCACACACACACACACACACACACACACACACACACACACACACACACACACACACACGCGCGCACACACACGCGCACACGCACACGCACACGCACACGCATCTTTGAAAAATAGAATAAGAACATAAATTGAATGAGAAACAATGAAAAGGGACATCCTGACCTCCTACATGTGATTAACACAGGCAAAAGAAGGAAAAAGACTTGGCCGAGAAAATTCTCCAGGATAAAGCACATTGGTTTTCAGAAAACCAACTTGCAGCCCTAATTTCATAAAATTCAGAACACTGGGGGATGAAAATAATTCAAAAAGCTTTTAGGAAGAAAAACATACAACTCAAATAAAAGCCAGCAAGAGTCAAAAATGTTCAACGGTAACTCAACATTTCTCAGAAGCAACAAGAAAGTGATCGCTTTAAAATTCTGAGAGGAAAATTTTCCAACCCAGAATCGTTCACATAGCTAACTACAATCAATTGTGAAAGTGAAAGAAAGACATTCAGAGACACGTAAATTCTCAGAAATGTTTCATCACGATGTGCTATTTCTTGGGAAGGAATAAAGTAGAAAGAAGATGTGGTATCAGAAAACAGAGGGCCAATTACAAAGAGAAGTGGAGAAGATTGCCAGTGGGGACAGAGCTAACAGTCACTGAGCGATTCCCATCATGGCCAATGGAAGAGATGAAGGGTGTGATGCATGCTTGTGTTTATTTGGTATAAGTGGATTACTGAAATGGAATTTCTGTCTTATGCAGTTTAGAAAACAAAAAATGGCATGAGTTGCATGTTACTTAGATATATGGTCATCATTATCAAAAATAAAGACATGAAATGCTGTAAGCGGCTGCTTATTGGAAAACAAAAGCAAGGGTATGGTGAAGTGATTTATGTGCAAATCAAAATTCAAAATAATTATGTCAGGAAACTGAGTGTCATGAGAGAACAGGAGCCTTGAAACAGCTGCTGCTGCAGAGAACTTCAATATGTTGCAATTATTTCATTGTTTTTCTTATATTGGTAGGAACGTGAATATCTCAAGTGTTGTTCCTCAACTAGTACAATATTAAACCAACACTCTGAATGAAAACCCTCCTTGGATGAGGAAATATATTGTCCCTGCACCTCTAGACCATGTAAGGTGGTATAAAGAAATAATGACATGGACCCAGAAGTATGGGAGGGAAGTTCTTATTCCCAAACCATACATCTATTTGATCATTACATGTTTTGTTTAGAATGTGGACAAGATCTTCATCTTGTGAAGATATCTTCACCTGGAACACTTCAGGGCACTCAATAAGTATGTGTAAATGAATGAATGAATGCATGAATGAATGAATGAATGACTCTGCTCTGACTCTGAGCATATGTGAAAGCATTTTCTGAGGGCATCTTTATACTGCACACAACTCAACATACCTGCTATGATGTTGTCCAGCAATGTGACAGGCATGCAGAATATTCCAACCAGCAAATCACTTATTGCCAGGTTTAAGATGAAGAAATTAGTCACAGTGTGCATGTGTTTGTTCCTTATTACAATAAAGCAAACTACAGTATTTCCCACCATGCACAGGAAAAAAATCAGGAAATAGGAGCTAATGAAGATCGCTGCCACTTGAGGCTGGTGAAGATAATAGTTCACATAGGTGATGTTGATATCTGAGTACCAGGGATGCTGTGTGTCATTGCTACTCCAGGTGTGATTCCAGTTTTCCGAAGAGTTTGAGTCCCATTTCCTGCTCATCATGGACCTTAACAAAGGAGAGGTAGAGAAGAAAAGATTAATGAGAGAGAATTCATTCTACATTGGTAGAATGTAACTTCTACGTAACTTTCTGGGTATTTTTTCAACATTATTGAATTTAAATGAGTTCTCAGTTATCCACCAGTTTTACATGAAAGTGAATTATAAACGAAGATTCATCATATTAGGATTTCAGCTGGAAGCATTTGAAATTATCCCTTTGTGCTATTCACAACAATCAGTACAATTGATTCCCTGATGTTCTTGTAAGACAGGGGTGTATCAGCAGAGCCTCCAGCCTGTCTACTAATCTGAAAAGGGATTATTTCTATGGGTGTTTGGAAGATGCAGACCCACCTCTGTATTCAGATTATCAGACAAATTTTTCAAATTGTATTCTTGTATTTACCTTTTAAGAATAATGTTAGAAAATTTAAATTGGTAGATATCAATTTAAGTGGACCAACCATAACGCATCGGGCGCCTTAACCCGGCGTTCAGTTCATCCTGCAGCGCCAGTTCTGCTTACCAAAAGTGGCCCACTAGGCACTCGCATTCCACGCCCGGCTCCATGTCAGAGAGCCGGGCTTCTTACCCATTTAAAGTTTGAGAATAGGTTGAGATCGTTTCGGCCCCAAGACCTCTCTAATCATTCGCTTTACCGGATAAAACTGCGTACGTGCGGGTTTCGTCGAGGAAGAGCGCCAGCTATCCTGAGGGAAACTTCGGAGGGAACCAGCTACTAGACCATATTTTGAAACACTTTGGGGCAATTAGTGACTTCACAATCTCTCCTGGACCTTTGCCAAGTATACTTGTATCACTGTAGAGAGTCATGTTTTTCCTGCGAATATTATAGTAAGTACTGAACTATATACTACATATCTGATACTTGATTTTGGATGATATTCCTCTTGAATATTTGTTATCTAAGCAACTCTCTACTGAACTTTGAAACTACTAATTTGAGAGTCGCATATCTGATGAAGTCGTTATTCATCTCTTCACTGAGCTTTGTTGTAGATGACACTTCTCCATGAAGCCACTGAATGGATGAGATACTGTTGGTCTATTTCCTGGCTGAACCAGAGAGATGTAGATAGACTCTTATGGCTTTCCTCTGGAAAAGGATCCATTTGTAAATTAAGCATTGAATGCACAATGAACTCCTCTTAAGAAAGGGATTGAAATACATGAGCAGTAACAGTTTTTACACAGTCATTTTTCTTTTAGATTTACAGAACCCTACTGTCTTGGAAGCCACAGGACAGAAAACTTAAAATCTGTACATTGCACTGATGTCCTCCTATTTGGTGTGCTTCCCCACTGCTCTGGATGTAGACCTCATGCCTGCAACCCAAAGATAACATGGAATCTGCTGATGAGTCTTTATCATCTTCGGTTTCCAAAATAAATCTTCTTTGCCCAACAACTTGTCTTTTGCATCACTGTTCTTAAGTGATGAGAAATGAATTGTGTTTCATGGTTACATTTTTTTTTTAGTATAGAAAAAAGTAACTAGATATTAAGCCATTAAAATAGATGAGGGGGGTTAATTTTAATACCATGTATTATGTTACCCTTTTATTTCCTTTTTTTCCTCCGATTATTTTAGGTTATCCTTGGGTTTCTCCTATATTTTATAGCTGTACTCACCTCCCCCAAAAAGCAAAAATCAGAAACCCTTTTTGAGGTTTCAGAATGTATTCTACACTCAAATTCCACACCTTCTTTTCCACTGAGGACAGCGTTGTGAGTAAGCTATGGAGATTTGGATAAAGAACTCAAACCCATGTCCTTTAGCTATCTCATCTAAAAGGTGATGATAGCACATGTACATGCTTCACAGTGTTGAAGGCTTTCATAAAATAATTATTGCTAAAATGCATTTTGTTTATACTGGAGGTCAAACTTAGCAATAAGTGTCTTTACTATGTATTTTTTACAGCAACACAATCAAACAGGTAACAAAGGCAATAGCCAAATTAATTATCTGTCAAAGATCACCAATAAGAAAGCAGACATGGAACTGTTTCTTCCAGGAACCTCCCTCTAGAATTAATTTTTTTTTTAAAGATTTACTTATTTATTATGTATACAGTGTTCTGCCTGCATGCTTGCCTGCAGGCCAGAAGAGGGCACCAGATCTCATTACAGATGGTTGTGAGCCACCATGTGGTTGCTGGAAATTGAACTCAGGACCTCTGGAAGAGCAACCAATGCTCTTAACCTCTGAGCCATGTCTCCAGCCCTAGAACTAATGTTCTTAATCTTACACTATAACCCACATAATGCAATTCGAGTATATAACATAGAGTCTCAGTAAATATTTGGTACTATTTTCCTCCCTCCCTCCCTCCCAGCCTTTCTCCTTTTCTACCCTTTTTGTTTTAATGGAATTTATTTTAACTTTATACATGCTATATTCAGAAATATGATACCAGAATGTAAAATACCTACAGGGTACTTTTTATTAATATAATTTTTTTTGTTCAAAAACTGAGTGCTAATTCTTACTCTTAAAATAATTTAGGCTCATGAAGGGGCTGAACAAGGGATAGAGTTACCAGGCTAGCCCTCTGGGGAAAGTGCTTCTCTGTCATCTTTCCTGGAACGGAGGGGAACTTCTTTGTTCTTTCGTTTATTTAACAAAAAGTTCCATGGTGACCATGTGCTAGGCAGTGTTCTAGGAACTAGAAATACAACTATGAAATGAATCAAGTCTCAACCTCCAGGAGACCAGGAATTCAGACAATGGGGCACTGAAACCAGTTCACAACCCTTTGTGAAGACCAGTTTTACACCATTGTTCCCAGCTATCTCATGTTAGAGGCTGGATATTACAGGGATATTTACAACACCACCACTTCTCCTCCAGCAAACTTGAAAAGTAGAAGGGCTTTCTCTTTATTCTTCCTTAAAAAATGGCTAGTAATATTTATCAGCATGTCAGTGACTCAAATGAGCCCTTAGAGAAAAAAACAGAGGTTTGAAAAAAGAGTATAATTATGTAAAAATTGAAAAAAGAGGTAAAAAGAAAAATTATGTAACTATACCAGGATAATAGGAAAGCAGGTAATACAAATTTTAAAAGTACAATAAATGCAGCAATGTGGAAAACTAGAGAGACAATATAACACTGTAAGCATGTCTTCACAACAGACTAAATCAAGATAATGTCCATGAAATGAAATAAGCTTGTAAATTAAATTACATCTCAAATGAAGAGTTTATATGCAGTCCCCTTAATTTCATAATGGCAATAAAGTATTTTCCAGTTTGCTTTTCACTTTCCAAAAATCTGATATACTAACTTTACTACAGTGACAAAATCATAACGAAATGCAAAAAAGGTTATAATAAATAAATAGCTTTGAGAATGGAGTCAGTCATCACATACATACGGGAAAACTCCATAAATAAGTCAGTTCACTCTAGTTTGACATAGAAAAAGTTTATTTAAATGCATTGTGATTAAAATTTTCACATTCGGGATTATATCTGCCAGTTAGAATTCCTAGAAAGAAGCTGTGTCTGCAAAGACTGCTGACTGACAGAACTGATGGGGAGAGGTTGGAATGCTGCAACTTCAGACATTAATTCCTTTATCTTGGGCTAGGGTTAGCCCCATGAAGAGCCATTCCTTGCCCATAAAAGTTAAAAGTCTTTTAGAATCTTTTAACTGAGACCCCTAGGTCCCACCAATCCAAAAGCTAAAAATATCTTTCAATAGCATCTGGGGCCTATAGAGAAGCTTCTCCCATCTTGCTGTACCCACCTTCTGATGATGTACCCACCTTCTGATGATGTACCCACCTTCTGATGATGTACCCACCTTCTGATGATGTACCCACCTTCTGATGATGTACCCACCTTCTGATGTACCCACCTTCTGATGTACCCATCAATGAGTTTTAAACAGGCATTGATTTATGACTTTTTTCTGTAAAACTATAAAACCCCATGAAACTCCCTCCACGTTGGAACAATGAATTTGCGATAACCTAAATCTGTTATCCCAGGGCCATGGTCACTCAAATTTGGCTCTAGGATAAACTTTCTCTGTTCCCTTAAGGCGAGAGTTGTTTTTTTCTCCTCACACTTAGCAAGTGCAGTGACTCTAAAGCAGTAACAAAGGCAATAGAAAAAAAAAACAATATATTGCTACAAATAGTCTGTGCTGTTGTTATTTCATTCTTTTTAAATAGATGTGTACATAAATTTAAAATAGTAATTATGTATTATCGGAACATTACAGCTTCATTACCCATATAAATATTGAGATTCATTCCATACTAAAATGATCAACTTCAGTGATCTGTTTGAACACAGAATCACATTAATGCATTTTAATTGCATCCTTCTGTGTCCCACAAAGGGCCCAACCCTGAAGCTATTGGTGTCTATCAAGCTCCTGGGACCACAGGCTTCTTGAGAACCAGGGAAACACTTGGATTACTGTTCCTGACTAGGATAATCGAAGGTACTGTAATTGTGAGGGGTTACTTCTCCAGGTCCTGGGAAGACAAGGCAAAAATATTCAGGAGACATAAATGGAATTACAGACTCCAAGAAAGCATAAGGAGCTATACAACAACAAATTGACAGAAGAGAGAGAGAGAGAGAGAGAGAGAGAGAGAGAGAGAGAGAGAGAGAGAGAGAGAGAATGACAGGAGGAGAGAAATAGAAAGAAAGGAAATGATCATAACTAGGCGATGCAAGTGGTATTAAAAATAATTAGAGCAGCTCCACAATCCCTCTTCCCCTCCCTCCCTTAATTTTTTCCTTTCTTTTCTTTCTAACTTGCTACTTTCCCTCTACCTTATACTTGCTGGAAGAAGAACCCAGCATGTCAAGTGCATGTCTAATAAGAAGTTGGTGTGATAATATTAACATTTGGAGGGCGAGGTATGGTTCTGACCTTCTCACCCCTCCCAAATAGTTACTGCAAGTTTATAAAGATTGTAATCTGGAAGAAATCAAATCAAATAACAAGA
Source organism: Peromyscus nudipes (assembly GCA_902168325.1). Taxonomy (NCBI): domain Eukaryota; kingdom Metazoa; phylum Chordata; class Mammalia; order Rodentia; family Cricetidae; genus Peromyscus; species Peromyscus nudipes. The sequence continues at coordinate 5,361 of CABHPH010131840.1, read as the reverse complement.
GTCACAAACAGAAAGTGCTTGAACACCAGCCTGAATTTATTTCCATGAATAAGCCATAGTAATTATGAATAACATTGAGTGAGAGCTGAACAATGCTGAAACGGTGCTACGGGAAGTTCATGGGCTTTGTGAGAACATCTAGGTAAGAGGCCTGGGACTGGCTGGCATAGGTCCCCAGAATGACTATACCAGAGAGAGATAGTCAATGCTCTGTAGCACTCATGGGAGATAGCAGTGCTCTGAAAAGGGCCACAGGGAAAGTAGGAAGACTGTGAGACACCAAGAGGAAAGACCAGCATCAGACTGAGGTTAGAGGTAGAGAGTAAGAGTAGAAGGATTGCCTTTAACTGAATTTACCCTTGTAGTAGACACTCTGTGTTATTAGAGAATACAGCCTGTGTCTTTCTATCATGTAGAAATATACTCTCTAAGTCACCTTCCTGGAGTTTTAACTGGCCGTGCTGGGTGGGAACTTTTGTTAACTCCCTACATGTTTTAAGGCAATAAACTAAATAACATAGAATATCAAGATGGTGGAGAGAATGGCTGATGCATGATCATTGGTTCCCAGAGCTCTGTTCTTAATGGAGCTCTCTAGTGCAAAGAATTGTTACCTGTCACTCATAAAGCTGTGAGCGAGGCAGTGCTAACAGTTTTGACTTGGTGATATGTTTCCTGTAGGGAAGTACCCCAGGCCAAAGAGGACCCCTTGTCGTCAGAAACTAGGCTAGCGCTCTCCTTTTGGTTGCAGTTTCCATGAACACGTTGGCACAATTTGAACTCTTACTGCAGAGAAGTCTGTGTAAACACACTGGATTGCTGGAGTGTATTTGAATTTGTCAACCTAACTGCTGTAGTTGCACGAGATGAGCCTTTGACTCAATAAACATTCAAATCATGCTAGTGAATTGCATTGACTGTTATTATGAAAATGCCTCCTCTGAGGAAAAGGTCAGAAGAGTGAAGGGCTGCAGTGGCTCACATGACATGGAGAGGCAAGCTAATAAGTCCAGCTAACATACAAAGACCTGGGAATTACGTGGAGGACTGGAGCAACTAACATCGTTCCCGAAACCATACAAATCCATAGCTTACAGGCACCGCCAAGGAGCAGGATGATCTGACTGCTTTAGCTTTGCCACGGGGTCTTTATTTTTCAGTCTAAGAATCATATTGGCTATTTACAAAAGCGCCACCAAAGATATTTGAATGTTAGTAGAGGCCCAAGTGGAAACAGTTGCTAGAGAATTGTCAAAGGATGGTGATCTACAATGGCCTACTAGGATGCTAATCTGGTTGCTCCCATAACATTGGATATATCCGAGACCAGAGCTACAGACTGTGGCTAATGACAGGAATGAAATAGTTCAATGAGTACTTTTCTTATGCCTGGGCCCAAAACCTGTCTAAGAGATCTGTTCCTAATCAAGTATTGGAAGTTATTTGCCAGCATCTCACTGAGTAAGGGCCTACCCCAAGCAAAAGAAAGATATCAGGCAATTTTGAACCTAGGACAGCAAGGTCAAGTCAGAGGCATTCAAATATTAATCAAGTCTCATGGCAAAAGTTATTCATGAATTAAGGAGTAATGCATTGAGAAACACTGGGAGATGAGGAAGTTCGGGCAAGACAATTAAGTTTTGCTTTGAAGGCTATAGGATCGGCAATGACACCCAGAGGACCTCGCCATCCCCATTTTTGCACGCTTTTTGTTGCTGAACATTTCTGGATTTTGTGTCATCGTCGTGTGGCTCTAAATCACCAGTGACATACAATGCACACAAGAGAAGCTTAAACAGAAGCCTCTCCAACACCCTTCATCTGCAGCCAGTGGCCTTGCTATATAGTCAAGGAAATGGGCATTCATTGAAAAGAGTTCTCACGAGAATTGAGAAGACTGAAACTATGTTGCTGACACAATCTATGTCACTGTCTAAGACTAGGGTTAGAATAAGGCACATGCTTTAGCCAGATTTTTAGAATTCATTATGTGGCTCCTGCAGAGAGCAGCATATAGGCCTTCATGCTTGTATTGCTGGGTTAATGAGACAAGAAGGGACACCCCAAGGGAAAGAATCAACCAAACCTGACTGTGAAAATTAGGATATTAGAATCTGGAAGATACTGTGCTAAGTGAATAAGTTGCAAAGGGACCAACACAACATGATTAAATTTATATGAGATGTACGACATAGCTAAACTCACAAAAACAAAAACTAGAACAGGTGTTACCTGGGGCAAGAAAGGGTGGAATGTGTAGATTATTCAGTTACACGCAATTGATTAACTGCTGAGACCTGTTCTAAAGCCCATAGTTAGCAAGCCTACAAGTATTGCCATGAGCTGAATGTTTAATAAGACCCCTCAAATCCCTATATTGAGACCTAGCTCCCAAATGTAATAGTATTAAGGAGTCTTGAGGAGGTGATTAAGTCTTAAGATTAAGAGCATTTTAAAGTAGGATCAGTCTCTGTATAAAACCAAATTAAAATTGCCTGTTCGCCTTTGTGCCCTACAAGGATAAATTTCCATCTGGGGAAAGCAGATCGTGAATCTGCTTTTATCTTGATTCTCAATTTACAAGACTTAAGAACCTGGAAAAATAAATGTCTGTTCCCTACACACTCTGTAATCTAAGATGTTTTGTTACATAAGCCCAAATTGACTAAGGCATGAACTTAGACATTTCTGTGTCAGGTCATTTCCTTTCTTAGTTCTATTGTCCCAGTACAGGACAACTTTATATGATTCCTCTACGCACAAACTTCCCACATTTCCCAGTAGACATGGCTAGGGAAGAGCATCATTAGCAATGTTGTTCTGGTTGTTGGCACTGTGGTAAATCACATTCCTGCTGAACTGGAAAGTTCAACACAAGGAAGAGTTTTGTTAGATTAGACGATAGCAAATGGCTAAAGAGCCTTTTGATTTCAGGCCCTAGAAAAGAGGCAATCATGTTCTCTGCCAACTCAGCAGGGCAGAGAGAATAGTGGTGGACATCTGTTTCAGATTTGGTTCTGGCTAATAGCCAGTATTTGGGGGAAAAATCTTTAGATTTCTTTTCCCTGGAAAATAAAGGGTTGGGTCACCATCAGTCTGTAATCTGAAAGAAAGAAAAAACAAACATATCCCAAATGATGCTGTATGTATTCCAATGCCTGGTGTGCTGAGTGCTACATCAACCTGTTTGTTACAGCTATATGGTATTCGGAGGGTTTATAAGTCTGTTAATAAAACTGAATGAAAAACAGGCCAGATTTACATAAATGATGCTCACTAGGATTAGGAGATGGTTGGAGAAGCTGAGTTGAAGCCTCCCTGAGCTTCTTCTTCAGCTTTTGTTCTTGACTTGCCCACATCCCTGCCTCCTCTGTTCTCATTATCTTGGAGTTAACTTTCATTGTGGCAAATGTTAGCCACTGGACAACAAAGTATCCTCGAATCAACTGCTGACAACAGGACAAAATGGACAGACAGAACATGAAACAAAGGACTACTGATTCTAGCCAAAACAAGTGTGGTTATGGCTTTATCAAAAGGCATCTTCTGAGGCCAGGACAATATGGCACCATCCCTGAAGTGGCCTTTGCAATCCGGAAAAGGTACAGTGCCCTTTCCTTTGAAGGCAGCTGAACAGGCAGTGAGCCGATGACTTCTGATGTGCAATGGAACAGCAGCTGAAACAGTTATTCTTGAAGAGTAACTAAGCTCACGCCTCTCAATAGCAGACTGGCATTTAATAGAGGGATGTGGAGAAGAACGGGATGCTGAGATGAAGCCACACATACACGGTCAAGAAGAATGGACAGCTGAATTAAAAAACCATCAACAATTTCCAGAATTTAAAATCCTGAATCAGGACATGACACTAGTGGAATTCAGGTGTTTCTGGTACATGGACTGCTCTCACCCAAGGTGAGGTTGAACTGTTGACCTTGTGTACATCCTACTTCACAAATGAGGATGGCCTCTCATAGTTATTGATTTAAAAGACTGTTTCTTTTCAATACCCTTACAAGAAAAAGACAGAGAAAGATTTGCTTTCACAGTGCCTACTTATAACAATTCTCAACCGGTTAAAAGATTTCAATGGAGGGTCTTACCTCAGGGAATGTGGAATAGCCCAACTCTGTGTCAATATTTTGTACAACAGCCATTAGAAGTGATACATAAAAAATTTCCTAAATCTATAATTTATCATTATATGGATGATATTTTACTAGCTGACTCAAATGCAGATACTTTAGAAAGAATGTTTGAAGAAGTAAAGAAAATTTTGCCTTGCTGGGGATTACAAATTGCTCCTGAAAAGATACAAAGAGGAGACTCTATTAATTATTTAGGATATAAAATAGAGCTACAAAAAATTAGACCCCAAAAGGTGCAAATTAGGAGAGATAGACTACAGACTCTTAATGACTTTCAAAGATTATTTGGAGACATTTCTCATCTACGAACTATTGTTGGAGTAAAAAATGATGAACTGAATAATTTGTTCAAAACTTTAGAAGGCGACAAGGACTTAAATAGTCCAAGAGAATTATCACCTGAAGCTGAGAAAGAATTGGCCTTGGTAGAAAAGAAAGTACATGAAGGACACGTGGATCGTATTGATCCAAAGCTGGATTGCATTTTGGTTATTTTACCTTCTAAGCGTTCTCCTACAGAAATATTAATGCAGAGAGAAGATATTATATTGGAATGGATATTTTTACCAAATAAACCAAATAAAAAATTAAAAACTTATGTGGAAAAGATCTCTGACTTGATTTGGAAAGGAAAATTGAGACTTCGTCAATTAGCAGGAATAGACCCAGCAGAAATTGTCGTACCTTTAACTAAAGAGGACATTGAAAAATTATGGACAGAAAGTGAACCTTGGCAAAGAGCTTGCAGTAATTTTTTGGGAGAAATTAACAGCAAATATCCCAAAAGTGACAGAATTGATCTTATAAAGAGAGCTGATTGGATCTTGCCTCGAATTGTACGCAAAAAACCCATATCTGGAGTTCGTACATTTTATACTGATGCCAACAAACAAGGAAAGGCAGGTTACAAATCAGAAAATTTAAGTAAAGTGGTTCAAAGTCCTTATAATTCAGTTCAAAAATCGGAATTGTATGCTATTCTGTTGGTATTAATGGATTTTTCAGAACCTCTCAACATAGTGACTGACTCTCAGTATGCTGAAAGAGTGGTATTACATATTGAGACTGCAGAATTTATCCCTGACGCTTCAGAATTAACTTCACTATTTATTCAATTACAAGATACCATCAGGAAAAGGAGTCATCCTTTATATATAACTCACATTCGATCTCATACTGGTCTGCCAGGACCTCTAGCACAAGGTAATGATGA
>CABHPH010131838.1:10088-20424 GCA_902168325.1 Peromyscus nudipes | reverse complement strand
GGTTTTGGAACAATCTCCTTGCCAAAACTAACTCATTCTGTCCCAGACTGCACCAATCCCCCTACATTTCCTGCTTTCTCATATTAGTCTTTTACATTTTTCTTAATTTAGTTTTAAACTGCAACACTCATTTTATAAATGCTGAGCATTATACTCTCCTTACCTCTCCAGGTGTTGGAAGAGTACTGACTTAAAACTGACAGCTAGTACTGGGTGCCAAGATTTTTACTGTTGCGCCTTGGATTCTGTTTGGAAGGTGGTGGGTAGACCCTCATCCATCACACATCTTCCATAGGCTTAATGATCTCTAAGCCTATCTTTGAAAAGCATACCCTTTGTGGTTATGGGCTAAAAAGAGGCTTTGTTTCTCAACTGATGATGCTATTGTACATGGTATAACAGTTATAACTGCATTCCCTCTTGCTACCCCAAGGAATTATAAGTGCAATTGATAATGAGTCAACTCTCTGTGATCTGATAAAATTTACTCTGAATGTACAATCCATTTTTGACACTTAAACTCTACTTACCAACTTGCAAGTCTGCTTAAAGACTTCCAAACCATGAGGTCAGGCAATTATTCTTGAGGCCATTGTGGCTTCTCTGATGTGGCTACTCTGTGCGTTATTTGATTAAGAGGGTGGCCCAAGGACATAGGCCTGACCTTAACAAGAAACAATTAGAGAGCAGTTGGACATAAATGGTACTGTTTTAAAGAGCACACATAGCCCCTTTCTCCATATTTTTCTTACATAAGATAACCCGGTAAATGCTGATACTTCAAATCATTTTATCACATAGTAAAAACATTTTATTCTGTCATTTGAGGTTACTATTTAAAAGTAAGTTCTTGCTGTGTAATATAGATTCATTAAGCTCAGTTATATCACATAGTAAATTCAGTAATACCCCTATTCATTTCTGAATACCCATTTGAATTACTTTTCTTGTTGCTGTATCAAAACATCGGTCAAAATCAACTTTAGAGAATGACTGGTTTATTAACCACACATGTCCAGGGTACTGTCCTTCATGGAGGAGATGCCATGGTAGGAGCAGCAGGAGGCAGATGCTCACCTGTGTCTGTTGTCAGAACCTGGAGAAAGCCAAATACGTATTCTTAGCTCACTTTCTTCCTTTCATTCGGTCTAAAACCTTATCCTATGTAATGTTTATGCTTACATTTACCTGAGTATTCCCATATCAATCAACTCAATATAGAACCCCCCTCAATTGTGTGTGCCTAGGATTGTTTGCATTCTCATATCCGCCACCAATTTGAGAAGAATAACCTTTACACTATCTGTGCTACAGCCTCAGTCAACAGATGTCTAAGGAGAAGGCTGTGAGAGAACAGGAGATAGCAACAATTTACTTCTGCTGTAAGCAATGTCAAGTATCATTTGGGTGTACCTAAAGCTGGAAAAAATAACAGAAAAGAATCTACCAGGAAGCACTCAGTGAGAATGGCATCCTACTGACTGCCCGACTAGGGATTTCTAGTATTAAGAACAGTAAGGTTTCGTTGTTGTAGCATCCATTGTGTGATAATTTCTTAAGGCAGTTCCAAGGCATAAACTTAACTCTATTTGTAATAGAAAGGCAGAGAGTCCTAGAGGGAGAACAGGGGGTGTACTAGAAAAAGTGCAGAACAGCTCTTTATACTATACTTTGGATATTGACGCTTTCAGAATAGGCAGATTCTAACCAAAGAGTCTAAGAAGGAAAACTCTGTCTTTTATTTCTTTTCATTCTCATCATTTCTGCTTCTTCTCTGTTCTTAAGTAACCCCAGAGCCACAGTCAGGGCATAGTTAATATAGTTTTATATCCTGTTTAAAAATGGTCTTCTTTCTATGCAATCACTTTATATATTCAATATGAAAGTCCCTATGGGTGCACCGATAGTTGTAAAAGTCATACAAAAAATATTCTTTGTTGAGTCCTTGATTATGAATTTGGAGAAAGAAATAACATTGCATAATTCTTTGACAAATATTTTACAATTTGTATACAATAATGTTTATCATAATTATTCCCTTCCCCAAACTCCTAAATTGTGATTTGCCCCAAATTCATATCCTTCCTTGATCTTGAAACAGCAACAAAACAAACAAATAAACAAACAAACAAATTACAATGCATACAAATAAGTCAATTTAATTTAATTAAACAAAACATGTGGTCTATTTTGTTTTGGACAACTCTTGCTGGGATTGAAGCCTACCTTTAGAATGGGGTTGATAATACTTGATTTCATTCCATCAAAGAAAACTCATTTTCCTTTCCGTAGCCTTCAATTGCAAATAGCTTTTTGGCTGGGGGGCGGGGAATTTATACCCATTTCTCCTTCTCTGTAATGGGATTCTGTTTGGTTTGAAGTTGTTGGCTAAAGGAATCCCATAGACACCCTCTAAACCTTACAGGCTATTGGCAAGGCCATTGTTTATTCCACAACCTGAGGGTAAGACCCTACTGTTGAAGCCATTGCATACTTAAGTCATCAGACACAGAAAGATGCAGTTCATGGTTAACTAGAAGCTTCCTGTCTACTGGCAATCCTTCCTAGTGCGACAAGTCTCTCTAAGGCTACCAGAGGAGAAAAGTGCCAATGCCACATGGCATTTTGAAGCAACCACTTTCAGTATCCCACATTAGAGTTCTAGCTAGGACATATCAATAGAAATCAATTTTAAAAGGTTTAACATGCACAGACTTTAATTTTTGAAATGTTTGTATTTACCTATCTATATGTGTCTTTATATGCATACATGTGTATGAGTATGCATACCTTGCATAAACATAGAGACCTCAGAAAGGCATCGGGCCCTTTTTATCTCTCGCTACATCAATTTTGATGCAAGATCTCTTCTTGAATTTCCAGACCAAAATTTTCTAGCCTAGGCTGGAAGTTAGCCAGCCCCTGCAATCCTCCTGTCTCCAATATCATGGGACCTGGAGGGACAGGGGTTCATGAGATGCCTAGCTTCTTATGTGGATACTGGGATCTGAACTCCAGTCTTCATGACTGTAGAGCAAGTTCTCCTAACAAATGAGCTATCTCTCTAATCTGCTTTACATCTTTAAAATACCATAAGAATTATGCTCATGGTACTCTCATGTTTTATCCACATCTGATTTAGTATATTAGTTCTCATCGGATAGTTAACATGATACTGAGCACAGATCTGATAGGAGACAATGCCTGATGGGTTTTCAATAATAGACCTGTCAGGGAGAAATGCAAGTCAGAAACCTTTGAGGCTAAAGAATACAGGTCAAATATTCTTTGAATATGTTTCTTATTCAAAGAATGGCGCTTTATCCTGATACAACTAATTTATTTTTCAAGTTAATTTCAGCACATTTATATTATATATATATATATAATATAATGTATATACATGTACACACACTTCTTCAGTAGTGAGTTTATATATATATATATGAACCCCATTTATTTTTCATAGCAAGAGGCTTACTTCTATTCTTCTCTCTCATCTCAATAAAATTAAGCACAGTTTATTATTCTCCACTCATTTTCTCTTACTGCTCTTCATCTTTATTTGATAAAATCATTTGCATCCTATGATTTTGGTGACATCTTGGTGGCTAAAATGAATCTTTCACACTATTGCATATATTTTTCCTTTGGTGCTACACCGAGTGTTCTGTACACTTGCTCCTCCACTGAGCTCTTTGCTATTGCACAGATTTTTTTCTGTCAGAATAAATTCTTAAACACTTTCCTCAGGGTGTACATATGGATTATGTATTGAATGAATCCTCAAGTGCTACAAATCTGTTTCTCATGTTCACATCCCTTGGCATGTCACGAGCTCTGTGTGTAGGGCTATTTGGTGCTGAGACTTTTCTCTAGAAATTTTATGTTGTCACAGTAGACTGATTTTGAACTCCAGAGATCAAAAGATTGTTCTGAATCTATTTATCAGTTTATTAGGGATGTGTTTCTCCATACCTGTGTCAAATGATCATATTCTTCTTTAAGTTACTAAAATCTGTACAATTTACAAAGTCTCTATAGAATTGTAGTTGTTTATCAATTAAAAGAAAAATCAGTTACTGGAATCTTTTAATTTACATATTCTTTTTTCTTAGTTCAGTTTATTTAGATGACATCTTCTCATACACGTTTTCTTTCTTCTTTGCTCCTATTAATACTGACCTATATACCCTACAACATAATAATTAGGTATTTAATTTCTAATCTCCTTGTCCTTCTAAATTTTGCCCTAATTTTAGTCTTTATTCTTATATTTGATCTTGAGAGAAAATAATTTGTACCTAATGTTACCATATCCCATTTATCATTTTCATCTTGTACCTGGTAGGTTGGATTCAGAGAGACCTTTGGGAGCTGAACTGTTTCAAGAACACTTTCAAACTTTTGAGCACATAAGTTCATTTAGATACACACACACATACAGACACATACACATGTGTGCACATGTACAAACACTTCTTCAGTAGTGAGTTTCTATATAATTTTTTTAAATTTTTTTTGAATTTATTTTATTTTATTTTACAATATAATTCAACTTTACATATCAGTCATCTATTCCCCATTCTCCCTCCTCCCCCCCCGCCCCCCCCCCCCCCCCGCCCAGCCCCCATTTCCATCTCCTCCAGGGCAAAGACTCCCCTGAGGATTGAGATCAACCTGGTGGACTCAGTCCAGGCAGGTCTAGTCCCCTCCTCCCAGGCTGAGCCAAGCATCTCTGCTAAGCCCCAGGTTTCAAACAGTCAATTCATGCACTGAGCACAGGACCCGGTCCAACTGCCTGGATGCCTCCCAAACAGATCAAGCCAATCAACTGTCTCACCCATTCAGAGGGCCTGATCAAGTTGGGGGCCCCTCAGCCATTGGTTCACAGTTCATGTGTTTCCATTCGTTTGGCCACTCGTCCCTGTATTCTATCCATCCCTGGTCCCAACAACTCTTGCTCTCATAAACCCTCCTCCTTCTTGCCAACTGGACTCCCAGAGCTCCACCTGGGGCCTGACCATGGATATCTGCATCCAGTTCCCTCAGTCATTGGATGGGGTTTCTAGCACGACAGTTAGGGTGTTTGGCCATCCTATCACGAGGGGAGGTTTGTAACAAAATCAATTAAAGGCCAAATATTGCTTTTAAGTGTCATATCTCCTTACTGTTAATTATCATGTCTCCAAATGCTACAAGTATTAAAAATAGTATTTGCAAATTATATTCTTCATTGCTTTTCAAAACTTTTAAACTTTTTAAAGATTAACTTTTACTATTTTAATTATATGTTTTGCTCTGTCTCTCTGTCTCTGTCTGATGATCTGTCCAGAGCTGGACATACTGGCTATTGTGAAAACCTAAACCAAGGTACTGGAAATTGATCTCTAGTCCTATACAAAAGCACAATTAGCTCATAACTGCCGAGTCATCTCTCCAATCCTTTATTTCATATTACATTATTTAATTTATGTGAGTGTTCCCATTTCTGTTTGTATGTTTCTGTGTTAGTGTATGCATAAATGTGTGTGTGTGTGTGTGTGTGTGTGTGTGTGTGTGTGTGTGTGTCCACAGAAGCCAGAACAGGCCACTGGGTCCCTTGGAACTAGAGTTTTGAGAGCAATCTCATGTGGTGCTGGCATCAAAACAAGTCTTCATGATTGATGAGAATTTGTTCTTGAATGATAAACTGTCCTTCCAACTCCTAGTTTGGATAATTTTGAAATGTTTGTTCCAAGATGTACATGTCTGGGCATATGTATATGTCTGCAGTAATTTCTTGCCAACTTGGATTTTTCTGATATTTGCTTCAAATTATGTTCAGCTCTTCAACCATTGCAGCAGAAATCTCAGAGCAGTCTAATCATTATATTTCAGTGCACTATGTAGATAAGTACAAGTTTTCCCCTTGTTCATAACTGATGAAGTAATTTTCATCTTTTGAGTAAGGTATTATGTACCCAAATTTTCCATTAAAATATTCTCCATTCTTGTCACTTAGAAGTGCAGTTTTATGAGCTAGCTTGAGATCAGACAGTTATGTTAATTCTGGTCATGATTTGGTCTTTATTTTCACAAAAAAAGAATTGTGGTACCAAATTTAATGTATTAATTTTAATGTATTAATCAGGTCAAATAAGAGACATGTGTACCAGACTTACCAGCACCTACTCTTGAGTGGACCATGAGAATGGATAACATTGATTAGCTTCCTCTGGAGCTATAGAGAATGAAGAGCCCATAGTTGACCCTAATGTGTTCGCCATAGGAAATGAGTCATATCTGAAGGCTTAAAGGTTTACCTTCATTAATTTTGCTTTTGACTTCAGAAAAATGCCACCTTATATTTTTAACTTTTTTTTATATTTTGATATGCTTTATTATTACTTGATGTTTGACATGCCTACATGAATACAGGCAATACTCAAAATACCTAGATGAAGAGCTACAAAAATTTAATCACTGCTGAGACCAAAATTAGTCTTCTCCATGGATGATATCTCTGATAGGGTATCCATTTCAAGTGGTTATCTGAAAACACATACACATATCTGCGATATTGAAGGGACACAGCAGGCTCTACTTTTAAATTCACACACACACACACACACACACACACACACACACACACACACACCCCTATACACATAACATACAAAATATGTTTACATATTGATTTAATAAATATATATTTACATATATATGTATATGAAGAAAGAGAGGCTATGAATTTGAGAAAATTGGGTACACAGGTGATTGGTGATGGAAGAGAGAAGGAAAGATTGGTAAATACAATACTGACACATGAAGCACTCAAAAAATAAGTACATTTTTTAAAAAATTAAAACATCTTAAAATGAAAACTTCTGGGTATATAACTTTTCATTTTTTATATATAATATATTTTGCAGTATGAAGGTATATATTTACTCTTTGATAGGGATGAAGATTGTGTAAAATAACATCATATTTCATCACTGTAAGACACATATGTTGATATCTGAAAGTATGAACCTGTGCATTATTTTGATTAACCCATAATAAAATAAAGATAAGCTCATTATTGGTGTACAGTTTGGTGGCAATGATATAATGCCTTATTTTCATATTCTTTATTTCTTTAGTATTTACTTTCTGTAGCCATCAACAGTTCTTGCCTCTCTTAAATGTGTCAATAATGATATTTACAGAGGTAAGTAGAATAATTTAATGTGAGTGCCATTTGCATTTTGAATCATAGATGTGTGAACATCAATTAGCTTGAGTAGTAACATAAATGACCTATCAGAGATTGACAAGTGAAATCAGATGAAATTTAACTTAAAGCTGAAAAACAAATCTGAGAGGCTTGAGATCAAATTATTCAGAAAATATTGATGAAATTCAGTATAGTTTTCACAAAGCAGATGGCAAACTATTTGTGAGTTCAAAGTGATTGAAAATTAATAAGTTCATTTCCTTCTGAATTGTAAAAAGGCAACTATTGTTTAAAGTAATAACATAAATCTTAGTTTGCACAAATGTGCCTTTCAGTTAAAATATGTTCAGCATTGCTTTGCCATCTGAATTCATTTAACAAGTCCTATACTGAAGTATATATTTTCTGTTTACTAGTGAAAAAAATAGTTGTTTCTATTATTTCTAAATGTTTCCTAAGGACTATTTGAGAAAAATTTTCAAAATGTAGTTCAGTCAAAATCACAAACATTCTAGATTGTTTTTTTAAAGATTGTTATCTTTTTTTTTAATTAAGAGATTTTCTATTCATTTTACGTACCAACCACAGATTCCCCTGTCCTCCCTCCTCCCATGCCCCAACATTCCCCCCCCCCCCCCCCCCCTTTCCGGCCTCCTCCAAGGCAAGGTCTCCCCTGGGGAGTCAGCCCAGCCTGGTATATTCAGTTGAGGCAGGTCCAAGCCCCTCCTCCCTGCACCAAGGCTGTGCAAAGTGTCTCACCATAGGCACTAGGTTCCAAAAAGCCAGCTCATGCACTAGAAACAGGTCCCAATCCCCACTGCCTGGGGCCCCCTAAACAGTTCAAGCTAAACAACTGTCTCACTTATCCAGAGGGTCTGGTCCAGTACCATGCAGGCTCCTCAGTTCACGCGTTTCCACTAGTTTGGCTAGTTGTCTCTGTACTTTTTCCAATCATCGTCTCGATATCTTTTGCTCATAGAATCCCTCCTCTCTCTCATCAATTGGACTCCTGGATCTCTGCCTGAGACCCAGCTGTGGATTTCTGCATCTGCTTCCTTTAGTCACTGGATGAGGGCTCTATGATGACAGGGTATTCAGCCATCTGATCACCAGAGTAGGACAGCTCAGGCACCCTCTCCACTATTTCCAGTAGTCTATGGTGGAGTCATCCTTGTGGATTCCTGGGAACCTCCCTAGCACTCTGCTTCTCCCTATTCCTATGGTGTCTTCATTTATCATGGTATCTCTTTCCTTGCTCACCCACTCTTGATTGTTAATTATAGTTGTGTCAATAAGATGCATGAGTAGGAATTAATTATATTTGGTTTTTATGTAAATGTATATTTGACTATATAAAGTTATTTACTACAAATAATGACTTCATCTTGCTGTATCTTTTAAAGGAAAGATATAGAAAGTTAGGCTGTGAAGAAATCACCCTTTGAATGAACTTTATTAGACAACATGGCCTGATGACCACTGGGAGCCGGGGATAGGCCTTGAAGTGGAAGATCCTTAGGAGAGATATCATCACTGTTATAGGCAGCTGTGATAGGAACCTACAGGGAAATTGGTCTTCAATTCCCAGAATCCTAGTAGAATTAAAAACATCACATCATCAGTATGATGTTTTAAAGGAAGAAAGGGCCTTTAATTCTGTAAGACAAAGGGAATTTCAGACTCCTTATCAGGTTTCCTGAAAGGGTTGAGGAGAAACTCTATGTAAACTAACCCCCATAACACAAGTCTAGAAGACATGTCTATAAAAACAACTTATAACTTATGTTGTCTTGTAGCTATAAGCAGGGGTTCAGTGGGGGACTCAGCTCTGTTGGTAGCTATAAGGTTACAAAATATTTTCTTATCAACTTTACCTAGGAAAAGATACTGTATGGGGTTTGTTTTGATCTCTCAGAGAGGAAGCAGTTAGTCAGAAGGTCTGTGATATACATGAAATGATTGTGAAGCCTGTGTGAGACCTGTAGTTATATTTTGGCCTCTGTAGAACTGATGAGACAGTTACTGTCTAATTCTGTAGTCCTAAAAGTCAGGGGAGTAGATGGAGTAATTTCCTGTCTGAGCTGTAGTCTGCTGGCAGGGAAAGAACTGGAACTCTGCTCAAATTCAATAGACAAAAAGGAAGATACATTTCTTTCTTGTTTTATATCCTGTGCAAGTCTTCATTGGAAAAGATGTGGCCAAACTACATTGAGGAGGGCAGTCTAATTTGGGTTTTACTGATTCAAATGCTAATTTTTTGTCCAGAAGTACTCCCACAAGCTTATCTAGAAAACAAGGTATCCAATCACCTTGTTGGCCAGTGTTGTGTAGGTTCCCCGCCCCCCCCCCCCGGGAGACGTGAACAGATATTTATCTGTCCTATGTAGGCCACCAGTGACAGATAAAAGAAAACAATTCCACTCAACACTTGCTTAGTGAATCAGTGATTTCCCTGGGTTTATTTAAATTGACTAGAGGTAACTCAAAGGCAACTGTGTCACCAAAAGGACCTGGATGCCAGCATAGAATGACATATGGGACACTAGCACAGCAGTACAAGGATTCATTTGCAGGCAGCATAGCAGGCTGTGGAGTCCTTTGCCCCTCAGTCCTTTATTGCTTTTATGACCTATTCAGTTTTGTTTACTTCCAGAGCCTTGTAATTTTTGCTTATAACTCCAAGTATTATAAACCCCCTTTTCTTCTTTCTAGCTTGGCCTTTTCCTGTTAGAATAAAATAACTCCATAATGGCTATTTGCAAACATTTGTATTTAGTCTATTATGGTGATAACAGCAAGATAAGACTTGGTGAAATAGTACATTTATAGTATTCTTCAGGCTTTTAAAAACAGAGTTTACATGTTGTAGGATTTTTTAAGCTTTATTTTAGATTAAATGTATGTGTGTGTGCCCACCTGAGTTTATGTTTATCACATGCATAGAAGAGCCTAAAGAGGCACGGATTTCATAGAACTGGAGTTACAGGAAATTGTGAGCTTCTACATGGGTGCAGGGAACAAAGACTAGGTCCTCTGCAATAGCATCATTGTTCATAACCACTCAGGCACCTCTGCAGCAATTCTAATGTCTTTCTTCCTTTCCTTTCCTTTCCTTTCCTTTCCTTTCCTTTCCTT
>CABHPH010131838.1:0-10078 GCA_902168325.1 Peromyscus nudipes | reverse complement strand
TTCCTTTCCTTTCCTTTCCTTTCTTTTCCTTTCCTTTCCTTTCCTTCTTTTCCTTTCCTTTCTTTTTCGAAATTTGAAATACTTCCTTGGGGACTTGGTGTGGTCCATCATATGCGTCCGGAATTGCTACATAGTAGTAAAAAGAGAGTGAGATAGTTGAGAGACCTCGTCATGGATGCCACCATGTTTAACAAACTAGCAGGGACAGTCCAAACTTCCTTTACACACAGAATGAAGTGAGAAGAGATCTGATGAAAGAATCACTGTAATCAGTGCTACAGGGAGTTTTAATGAAGGGCAACTCTGTTTGGTGGTGAGTGCAAGCAAACATGGATTCTCAGGAGAAGATCTTCTGATTGACAGCCTGAATCATCATCGCAATAGCAGTCTTTGTCTTCTACTCACTTAGAACCTGATGGTGTATTACTCTGTGTTATAGATTAGTGATATGGTGTTGAACAAAATGCATTTGATTTGGCTTTGAGAAATCTTTTTCTTTTTTCCTGTGATAAATGAGTGATGCAGATAAAGTTTTTTCTTTAAAATTAACCACTGCAAAATAGATTTTTCAAAATATAAGACATCAGCTTAATAATTCACTATGGAAAGTAGTAAGTAAATACCAATGGCCTTTTTGTAATCTCAATAAAATAGAAAAGAAAAGAAAACAGATAAAAGAGTTTTGAGAACTGAGAATGAGGGAATAAAGGAAATGATTTGGCATTTTGATATTTATATTAATAAGAATGAGAAGTAGTTTTAAAAGGTATAAAATAATTTTGATAATCACATTCAAATCACCAAAGAAAATGAGAGAAACTTTCATACACTATAATACACACATAACTGAAGGAAAAAAGTCAAACACATTTCACTTCTTTGTGTAAGAGGAAGTGCATTTTTATGAGTTTTCAATAAGAATCTAAAATAATATGCATAGATTTTTTTCTTTAAATAAAAGATATTTTGTTGTAAACAGTCTTGAACAATGCACATGATATCCAGGCAGTTGCCTAGTATAATCCTTCCTGTCGTTATTATTCTGTTGTCTTGTCATGTCTTTAACAAGTTTAAAAGGCTGTGTTGTTCATTGACTGAGCAGAGTCAAAACAAGTTCTTACATCAAGAACTTAAGTTCTTCTCTTAGATTGACGATGCTGTTTCTGAGTAAATGATGAATTGGTACATGTGTTTGCTTGTAGTTAAAACAATGAGAAACATTTTTTATCTCTTAGAGAACAAGTTTTATTCATCTATGAGATAGCAATACCATCTCAACATTCTTCAAATAAAATCTACTATTACATGGGCCTTTCTACAGTCTGTACATGAAGTTGCTTTTTAAGTAAGTATATCCTGAAGACATAAAACTGAGTTCATAAGTGTTAAATTTCTGATGAGCCTGAAAAAGTGTACGAAACATAATGATTTATTATACTTAATTGATACTATTTTACTCTTCATCAAAATATATCTCCAAATGAAATTTAAAATATGTCTATGAATGATAATGCAATTTGAAAAGTTAAGAGAGTTTTAATCAATAATATTTGTCACCAAAGGAGCAACAGATTTCATTTATATTTCTAAAAATTGAGATAAAATCATGCATCCCACAATGCTCAGTATAATTGCAGAGAAAGGAAAACATAATATAGTTGTAAACCATCAAACACATAAAAACAGTAAATTCTGCCAAATTAACCACTGACCTGGCCTTCTCAAACATGACACTCAGGAAAGGACCCAGTGGATTGTACCTCAAGAATGTTTTTATTTAAGTTATTTTGAGTCTTTACATTAAATATTAACTTTAAAAGGATTTATTTTATTTGCATTTACATGCATGTCTGTGTGAGTGCATGTCAGGTGTCCACATTTGGATGTCCACACTTGGGCGACCACATTTGGGTGTCCACAGAGACCAGAAAAGAATAGCAATCCCTGAGGAATGGAAGGTTCAGGTGATTCTGGCCACCTGACACAGGTGCTGAGATATGAACTCAGGATCTTCAGAAGAATGGCAAGTGTTTTTATCTGCTGAGCCTTACTTCAGTCCCTAAACAGTAACCAAAAGCATAATACAAAAATTGCCTTAAATATGCCTTTAAAGTAAATCTCCAATATCACATTTAAAGTAAATCTCCAATACCACATACCCTGGGACACCACCAGCACTCACTTGGATTGTTGCAATTGCCAAGTATGCAGTTATTTTATCATCAACTCACTGTATTAAGGAATGCCGTTAAAACATTGTGAAGTCATGCCAGGTCAAGTCCTTGCCCTGAATCTTCCCATTTTTGCCATTACTCTCAAAGTAAAAGCCAAGGCTCTTCCCAAAGCTCAAAGGACTTTATGCAATGCACTCGGATGGCTTCTTCTTGCATAAACTTTACTCTGTCCCTCTGTCACCACAGTTTCCATGAATTTCACATTGTCGGAAACCTCCAAACATAGCCTTTTCTCACAGCCTCTGTTCTTACTGTTCATCCCTACTCCAAGAACGTGAATGGCTTACTTCTTCCTTCATTTGGCTATCTGATCAAATATCAATGCTCAATTAAAATTTCATGATTAGTCTCTTTAGAGGATTCACTGCCTCTTCCAAGCTTCTCCTATTATTTTTTAACCTTTTTTTTGAAATAAGAAGAGTGCAAAAATGATTAGTCGAGTGCATTAGGAGGGCTTAGTTTAGCTTACAATTATGCATTTTCATAGTGTAATACTGCGTGCCCCACAGGAAATACTCAGGAGCTCTTACATAAATGAACAAATATATAAATGAAAGGATATATGAAAGAATAGAGGATAATAAACCCGAATACATTATTTATATTGAGGTGTATTCATAAAACACATTTAAAAATTGTACTTTAAATGTATATAACATGTTCTTTTTAAACTACAATAAGATGAAAGAAATCAAATTCATTTATTAGCATAGACATCATCATAAAAAATTCAGAATGACTTACTATTTGCATTGAATCAACTCGTCAGTAACCTTAATATTTCATTATCTGTTCTTGAATTCTAACAGACATTTGTTCAATAGAGTATTTGTGTGTCATGAATGCCATAATATTCTTGACAGTGTATCTAGTCACTAGCTCAGAATATTTGATGGCATAAAGGATTTCTAATAATCAGTATGAATTCTGCTCTTCATAGGTAGTACTAGTAGTAGAAATATTAGAGACAAAAAGAAAAGTGTTATAGCTTGCTGAGAATCCAATAGTTTATGCCTACAATCAAAACCAACACATTCTTATATACAGTTCATACTCATTTTTCCAACTTAGGCAAGGAGTGTTCTAGTATTTATTATTTCAAAGGTGAAAAAAGAAAAATCAAACTCTGAAACTACAAAATGGTATTGAATCTTTAAAGAATAACGTTTACTGTATTGTATCTGATTCATCACGAAGACAGAATAGGACATTTATATTTGATTGTGCTTCAGTGGTTTTTGCATGTATTCACCACCACAACTTTATTAAGTCTCTCTAGGATTTGGGGGTTTGAACAAAGCATGTATTGTTATTTATATTATCTAATGAAGAAACATAGTTGGGATAGGTAATGGCTTCCCTATACTCAAATAGGTAATAAACTGGCTTGAAACTGAGAATCCCAATTTATTTTCTTGGTGCAAAGAAATACCGCTAGAAATACGGCCCTGCATTCCCATACTAATCAGAAATTCTTAGTTAAAGTTCAGATTCAGGGCAGTTCTGAGAAAGTGGGAAGATTTAGTGTAGAGTGACAGTGGCTTATCTTACTTGACCTACTTTGTCCATCCATAAAAATCACTCAAGGCAGAAGAGATAAAGCTTGAAAAGCAAAGGAGACAAAGGGGACCTTGGCTCAGCATAAATGCAAGTCCTGAAGAGTGTGCAAACTGGCTGGCATGCAGCCAAAAAGAAGCACTAGCTTGTTGTCTTCCGAGGTAGCCTGGGGTTGTGAAGACAGCTTGGAAACCATGTGGCCTTGACCCTAGGGACAGTGTAATATCTCTACACACTCTGAGTGAAACCAGCTTAAGATCATATAAAGCAGAGTTAGGAGAGGTTTCTGAAAAATTAAACACAATCATACATTTCAACACTCAAAAGCTGAAAGCAAATAAAAACAAAAAAAAACAAGTAGAAACCCTGTGAAGTTTATGCTCTTGATGACTGTACAGGTAAGGATAGTCACAAGAAATATTGTTGAATTTTGTGATATGTGATTGTGTAGAGTTTCTCTCACTTGGGACAACTGACATCTAAACGTTTCTTCCAAATTTAATTAAATAACACAAAAAATAGTTAGGTACTAGTAAGGTGAAACAATTATAATATTGTTTCTAGATTGCATGGAATTTTCTGTTACTTTTCTGTTGCATGGACAGATACCTGTAGAAAGGCAATCTAAAGAAGGGAGGGTTTATTTTTGCCCATGGTTTAAATGCAATATAATCCATGGTTGTGGGGAAAGCATTGGGTCAGGACATGAGCTGGCTCGCCATAGTGTATCCTCAGTGAAGAGATAAAGGAATGCCACTGTACAACTCACTTTCTGTTTATACAGTCCAGGATCCCAGCCCATAGATGATGTTTCTCATGTTCAACTTGAGTCTGTCCTCACTACAAATTCACTGTAAGTGACTCAGAGATGTGTCCAGAGAATTATCTTTATGTTAAATACAGACAAGTTAACAATAAAGATTATCACACAGATGAATAACAAACCTTTAAATATATGTTTAAAGGACAGTGTCTAGAGGAAAAAATAGATACATCTGGATAAAGAAGGTATTTTCCCAAACCCAGTTCTGCTTTTTTCTTCTTTATGCTTAAATTTATTATTTTTACATTTTTAAACAATTAACATTCAGATTCTAATAAGAATATGTCAGCCGGGTGGTGGTGGTGCACGCCTTTAATCCCAGCACTCGGGAGGCAGAGGCAGGCGGATCTCTGTGAGTTCGAGGCCAGCCTGGGCTACCAAGTGAGTTCCAGGAAAGGTGCAAAGCTACACAGAGAAACCCTGTCTCGAAAAAACCAAAAAAAAAAAAAAAAAAAAAAAGAATATGTCTACTATAATGTTTTCTGTAAGGAAAAGTATGAAAGATGAGCAAGAAAGTCTATTTATAGACTTACAAATACAACTATATAATTAATTAGAATAGTTTCTGAATATACTTTTATGGCTGCTTTAAACTATTTTTTTAAAAGATAAACATGTATGCTATAAGTTGATGATAGTGTACTTATTAAAGATCTAAAAATATTTACATTGAAAACAAGATAGATGCTGGTTTATATTGCTCAGCAAGTAAAATGCTACTTGACCCAAGTATCACCATGGGAGAACATGTCGCTAGAAAAAATGCAAAAGTGACCAGAAATGTTGTCTGCCTATAAGCTCATAGTTCCAGTGACAGAGAGAGGATTCCTTGGGAAAATTGGATAGAGAACTATATGCACTGGAACTGACAGACTGCAGTTTTTGTGAGTGACCATGCCCCAGGAAATAAAGAACTATCAAAGAAGACGCTGATGTAGACTTTGAACCTCCACACGCATACACTTACATGGGCATAAGTGTCTACATATATACACATGGACACACATACATAGCAATATACATGCACACAGACTACACACACATGCACAAAGAATATAACATATCTTCTTATTTTATTTCAGTTCTACATAACTGACTCTATATAGAAAAATTACTGGAACACATAAAAATTTAGTTATGAATGGTAGTCAACTTCATATTACTATTACAAAATACTTGAGACAATCAACTTGCAAACAGAAGTTTTAATTTAGCTTACATTTTTGGAGTTTCCAAGCCATGATCTATGTACCATTACTATTTTACTCTTGACCATCCTGTTTCTTAATATTGTGTTGTATTTTATAACCTATTTTATTAAAGTTTTCATACAGTATATTTTGATCATATTCTCTCTGTTTCACCAACTCCCCAGGTCCTCACTACCTCCTTACCTACCCAGCATCTTATTCTTTGTCTTTCTTGCTCTTTCTCGAAAAAATAAAACTAGAAAGGGCAACTTTAAAAAGAAAGAAAGAGAAATTCTATGAGACAAAAATGCCAAAACCAAACAAAATTGCACCAAAAAATTAACAAAAGCAGAAAGTTCATTGACAGTTGTCCAACTGCTCTCGGTCATGGGCCTTACTCTGAAACATCATTGACATACCCAGTGACACATTATATTTTTCAATTTAGTAACTGAAAAGAAGACATAGAAAAGCTTTTGTTTTGGGCTTTAGTTATCTCTGGAAAACATTGTATTCTCTGTTAGACTCATCCTATTTGAGGGAATACAACCATCTTCATGATTCACTAAAATATTAATGGGATGATTGGTGTTGGTTGTAACAATCATTGAAATAGTAATTACTGAATTATCAAGATGTTGCAAAGTCTCTTCTTCCTCCAAATGCTCCCTCCATTCTCTCTCCATTACTTCTTCCCTACTTCTCTCTCCATCTCCCTCCTTTCTGTTCCCTTTCCTCCTCTTTTCAGCTGTAGTTTGATTTCCTGTACTTGATTTTGTTATAAAATTTATTTTGACCATTGTATCAGGACTTAAGCAATGAGAAATATACGGTATAAGTTTATTGTAATCCCCAACTTTTCTAGCATAGGACTCTGGTTTTCCAAATTAATAGTCACTGCACTGAAACTAAATATCATTCAAGATTTGTAATTTTTTTTTCTAGTGAATTAAATGGCAAGGCAGCTTACAGCAAGAATCACCCAAGCAGGGCTCATAGAGGCTGAAGCAACAATTAGGGAGCCAGTAGGGGGTCTGACCTAGGTCCTCTCCATATTTATTATGGTTGTGTAGGTTGGTGCTCTTGTGGGTCCCCTAATGGAAGCAGCAGCTATCTCTGACTCTCCTGCCTGCTCTTGGAATCTTTTCCTCCTACTGGGTTGCCTCATTCCGCCTTGATATGTGGGTTTGTGACCAGTCTTATTGTAACTTCTTGTGCCATTTTTGGTTGATATCCCTGAGAGACCTGCTCTTTTCTGAATGGAAACAGAGGAGAGGTGGGTCTGCAGGAGAGGGGAGATGGGCCCAGGGGAGAGGGGAGATTGGAGGGGACTCGGAAGAGAAGAAGGAGGGGAAACTGCAGTCTGGATATAATGTATGATAGGATACTCATAATCATAAGAAGAAATGATACAGAAAAGAAAGTTCATATATATAGAATAAAGAGATGAGGTGTTAATTTCTGTACAGAATTAGTGTAAGTAACTGTATTTTTAATATAGTATGTATGTGTGGGGGGCTTCACCTGACTTGAAACTCCAGGTTTAAGATGTATTTTTATGACATAAAAGATGCTTACAATGGTATATCCTATATTATTTGTGTCATTTTTCATGAATAATAACAGAGACTAAATGGAGAATTTATTTCATTTACTCACTAAATTCAATCCTTCATTTAGAAGGCTGTTCTAAATATTATTTTTATTTATTTTGTATCTCTCTTCTTAAAAAATTAATACATGACCAGGTGAGATGACTCTGGGTGAAGGCACCTGTGACCAACCCAAAAACTTGAGCTCAATCCCTATGACCTGTGTGTAGAAGAAGGGAACCAACCCCTGCAAATCATACTCTGATGTCCACCAAGGGACCATGACACGCACCCTCCCACAAAGCAAAATAAACAAATAAATAAACGTCTGTTTAAATTAGCATTAGCTGATACTCATTTTTCCAAGTTCACTTAGTCTGCTTTTATGCTAGAGAGTTCCTGTGGTCTATCTGCTGGGCAGTCACACCCCTAAGAGTGGAATGACAGACTCAACCCTCTTTATCTTCCTTGTCATAAATTAAATTACTACAGTGATAAGCTTTTACAGTGCAAACCCCAGCCCTTAAGATACTGTGTATTTTGGACCATTTTTATTTCAGCTTTGCTTTCCAGAATTCTAGCATTTGTCATCTGCAAACATAAAGACACAGATTAATTCTCCGCCAATGTTTTCGTTTCATGTCATCTAACAAGCTGTGTGTATGCATAGTTTATGACCAACAAAGGAAAACTATTTTTCTTCATCATTTTCACTTGCGTCATCATTACATCATCACTGGAAAAAGACGCCTTGCTACCACTGTCTGAGCCGGGAATTACAAACCGTGTGCATGTAAGACCATGCACTTCTTTCTCTCACAAAGGTATCGAACTTTACATTGCCTGGCACTGGTTCATTTTTAACTGGTAGAAATGAGGTGTGACCTTTAGTCAGGCTGGTTCTGACTTGGAAATCTGGAGAAGAGATAGATGCTTACTAACACTTGTGCATGTTTTTTTAAAATATCTTCCGTGTGTGTGTGTGTATGTGTGTGTTGGGAGGGTCAGAGATGTATGAAAGCACATATACATCAGAAGACCAATTTATTTCCTAGAAGTAGAGTAACTCATTTTAACCTGGATCTCATCATTTTCAGAATGCTGTGTTAGCGAATCAACGAGTTTCTTAAAAGAGTACCAAAGGCCTATTAAGATATAAAATGTGGAGAGAGAGAGAGAAAAAGAGAGAGAGAGAGAGAGAGAGAGAGAGAGAGAGCGCAGGCCTCTCTCAGTTTTAAGTAGTCATGTAATCCACCATGCCCTAAGGATGCTCTAAAGCTATCTATTGGTGGAATGAATACCCACAATAATGCTTGGTAGCACTGATATCCTCTGACCACACAGCACTGGGTTTCAAACATTGTTGGTTATGCCTGGGGATTTATGTGGGTGCTAGGAATTCCAAATCAGGTTCTCGTGTTTGGGCAACAGTGATTTCATAGACTGAGCCATTTTTCTAGCCTGTCCTTTAAAAAGTACTTATGGTTCATTGGAACAGAACATATAGAGAAGAAATCAGGGTCATAGGCCCTCAAATTATTGATTGCTAATTCTAGCTCACAGTCTGTCCAGGCTGGGTAGTCATGCTACAAATTTTAATATGCTTCAGTTTTGATAACCTCAATTATAAAATGACAACATGAAGAATTATCACCGCAGTAGAGTAGACTCATTCAAAAAAGGGGGAATATGTGAGTATCCTGGTGACTGTCAAATGGACTATGTGTCAGGTATTTTCAATAAGTCAAAATCAGGTTATGTGGCCAGGTAAGAAATCTATTATTATATTATTATTATTATTATTATTATTATTATTATTATTATTATTACTGTTGTTGTTGTCACTGTTAAACTATGTGTGTATCTGTGTTTTCCCAGCATATATGCCTATAAATCATTTGCATGTAGTGCCTACAATAGCAAGAAGAGGGTATTGAATACCTTGTGACTGTAGTTAGAGAAGTAGGTTGGTCATCATGTATTTGCTAGGAACTGAACCCTCGGGAAGATCAGTGTGCCTAACTACTGAGCCATCTTTCCAGACTCCAGAGCAGTAATCTCAATATTGAATTAAATATGTTATTTCTTGCATTCTATTGTAATTAGGCAAATTTCTCTAGCAATATACTAATTTGATTGCATAATTAGAACAAGTATATGGCAAAATTGCCATGTCAAAAGAAGTGAGATATTGTGGTGTATACCTTTAATTTAGCTGTTGAGAGCATGAAGTAGCCAGAGGGTGATTTTGAAACAGATCTGTGCTACATGGTGGGATTCTGCTTAAAACAAAAGCAATGCTTCATCAAAGAGTAAACACGCATGACAACTACTCAATCCAGGGAACTGGTTGTAAGTTACATTGATTTATTCTTTAGTTGTAACTTCTAATTACTTCAAAGAAGAGACTGTTTTCCTGTGTTCTTGTTGCCCCCAGTCCAGAAAGTATCCAAACAAACTTGAAATGTGTAATAAAGGAAGATGCTGTGTGTGCTGGCTGTGTGCATCTTTGGAGGCTAGAAGAATGGACATTAAAAGAACATTTGCCTGTTGACATGTGGTTTCATAAATTTATTAAATAGCAGTTCCAGATAGCATTTCTAAATTCCATCTTATAAATTGTGCTGTGGTATGCTGCTTCTCACTGGACACCTTGACAGCTCATTATAAATGGAAAAAAAA
>CABHPH010131836.1:9351-30562 GCA_902168325.1 Peromyscus nudipes | reverse complement strand
GCTGAATTGTTGAGCTTTTGGTTCAGTGAGAAACCCTGTCTCAAAAAAATCAAGTGAAGAGTAAATGAGGAGGACATTTATCATTGGCCTCTCTCCAGTCCCTACATGCGTGTACACACATGCATGCAGGCATGCACATACACACACACATGTACAAAAGTAAGTGATTGGGGAGGCAGGCATAAGGGAGAAGATTAAGACAAAGGGACTGAAACTATTCTAAAGCCAGGTTTGACAGCACATCTCTGTAATTCTCGCACTCAGGAGGCTGATGCAAGGCGACTGCCCTAACTCAAAAAAAACAAAAAAACAAAAACAAAAAAAACCAGAACACAGGTGTTTTAGCTGGGAGTGTGGCCAGTTAGTAAGAGTGCGTACATGGGGTCCTGGATTCCGTCTACAGCACTGCATAGACCTGGTGTGGTGGTACACACCTGTAATCCCAGAACTCCTGAGGTAAAGGCAGGAGGACTAGAAGAGTCAAGGCAACCGTGGGGGCAGCCTGGAATGGAGCCCAAGGCTTGTCATGTGCTAAGCAGGAGGTCTATTATCCGGCCAGGCACCAAGTCTGATCCTTTATGGCTCTACGCATTGGCTGAGAGGAAGAGGGTCTACAGATCCTGGAAGTAGAATCGAGAGGAGTCATAGGAAGTGGGCACATGGGAGGGAGCAGAAGCTGGCTTGCACAGGCAGGTGACGGTTGGGCCAAGAATGACTCCTGGGATTTTGGCTTCTGTACCTGGATGATTTTCTGAATTAAGAAAGAAACAAGTGTCTCATTGGACCTGTTGGGACTTGAACCCCAACCAACAGGGTCTCACTATGTAGCCCTGGCTGGCCTGTAACTCATTGAGGTCCACCTGCCTCTGCCTCTGGAGAGCTCTGATTAAAGGCATGCGCCACTACACCTAGCCGGAAGACTCTCTTAGTTACTCAAGTGGAGACATCACCCAGGCAGGTGGATATCCCAGGCTGACGCTCAGCAGAGCCTGGGTGGGCGCTGGACCTTGTCATTGGGGTTAAAAAGAGGACAGATTTGAAAGCCAGGTGGGGCTCCCACCCTTGACAGCTCGTGATGGAGGGGACAGTGGCGGCTAGCGCCTGTGTGTAAGTAATGTGTTCAGATTTCTAAAGTGCCCCCCAAATAATGACATCACTCAGGCCCTAGTGAAACCCAGGGAAGTATTACACAGTTTATCCTCATTTCGCAGATAAGAAAGCTGTGGCCCAGAGGAAGGAATAACTCAGTGACTCCAAAGTTGGGCTATTTAACATACCTGTCACCACAATTACTTATCATTTCTGTATGGCATTTAAGGTCTTTATGGGATACTGAGTTGGCGGTAGAGCACTTGTCTGGCATACTTGAGGTCCTGGGTTCAGTCCCAAGGACTGACCAAAACTATTACTATTGTTCTTGTTGTTGTTGTCTTCAGAGTCTCATGTAATCCATTCTGGGCTGGAAGTTGTTCTGTAGCCCAAGCTGACCAACTTCTCATCTTCCGGCCTCCACCTCCCAAGTGCTGGGATTGCAGGATTACACCTCCACACCTCACCCTTTTAGCTATTTGCAAATATGCAGTATGTTATTAATTACAGATGCCTTCCTGCTTTAACAGGTCAATATAGCATTTCCCTCCCATCTGACCGAAACTATGTGCCCTGTTCCCCATTCCCCAAGTGTCCTCGTTTAGAACACTGTGACAGCTCTTATTCACTTGGTTCCCACAGCTCGCCTCTTCCTCCTCCTCCAGTCTAGACTTAATTCAGTGCCGTGTCCAGAACTGGTCACAATCTGCCATATTAAAGATGGCCCACATGCTACCACCCTCCAGTCATGGTGTGGCTTTTCAGGGGTGGGAGCCATGAGGGAGAGGGCCTCCTGTCCTGTGCACTGGGGTGAGGCGCAACACCTGGGCCGTCGCAGCTGGCCAGCTCTGGGGCTCTGCTCTCCTCCCATTCACTCTCACAGCTTTCTTCCCCACCCCCACCCTCACCCCCAGTGGGGACTGAGGTCTGATGAGAAAGTGATCACTTACACCCCCATTCCCTTCACCCATGTATCTGTATTAGCCATGTATCTGTCTTTCTGTCTGTCTGCAGCAAAGCCTAGTCAGTCTGTCCTGTTACCTGTTAGGCATGTGCACTGGAGGCAAGAGTTGGTTCCTTCCCAGGTTGGGTGTGGTAATGCCCACCCATTACCTTAGCACCAAGGAGGCAGAGGCAGGAGGATTGTAACAAGTTTGAGGGCAGCTTGGGTTATATAGTGAGTTCCAGAACATCCAGGGCTACATAATAGGCTGCATCTCAAAAAAAAAAAAAAAAAAAAAAAAAAAAAAAAAAGCAGAAAAGAGTTGGTCTCTTCCCTTCTCGGCTTCAGTGAGTGGGGTATGCTAACCTTCCCAGCTGGTTCGAGGAAAGCAATTGAAGTATGAACTATGCTATCCAGAGCCTCCAGTGTCTCAGCTTAGTCTAACTTCACCATTTCACACTGGAGGAGCACGCCCACAAGTGGTTAAAGAGAGCCGTGCGGCCTCTCTGGACTGTGCACAGATGGGGCCTCCTACTGGCTGTGCCCCATCCAGATCCTGCTTGCCACACACTAGAATCTCTCTCCTCCTTTCACTCCTTCGTTCAGCAGATAGCAGGAAGAGCTCCCCATGTGCAGGTGCCTTTCTGGGTGAGGATAAAGTGGACAGCTTGTGCATCCGTCTTAGCTGGAGAGACAGACGGGAAGCAAGCGATTCCGGCAGGACAGAAAAGAATGTGGTGTTGTAATGAATGTGGTGACAGCAGAAGGAAGATAGGGAACGGGTGGCCACTCCGTGGAAGAGCAGTTGACGGAGACCTGGAGGAAGTGGAAGGGGTGGTCGGGGTGGTCCAGCAGGTTCCTTTCCGGGTGAGTGACAAGGAGGAGTTGGTGTGGCTGGACTAGGGTCAGAGGGCAGGAAAGTCACGAGGAGAGGCCTGGGGTGAGCTAGACTGCCGCAGAGTGTTTGGGTTCTAGCAGACACGGGGATAAGAGACAGTGGAGGCCAAGATGGATTGTGAAAAGGTCCGGGCTTCCTTTTCTCTGTGCCACTGGCATCACTGTAGCCCGTCCAACATGTTCCTAGTAGAAGGAGGGGCCTTATCTGCAGCCAGAGGGTAGGAGACAGCCATGTTTTCCCATCCAAGTTCACAGCTTCCTCCTGGATGGGCTGTGGATGCTTGCTTTCTGTTTTTATAATTTAAAAAAAAAATGTTCACAGGTTTATTAATTTTATGCAAGTGACTGTTTTGCCTGCATATATGTCTGTGCACCATGTGCATGTCTGGTGCCCGTGGAGGTGAGAAGGGGCATCAGGTCCCCTGGAACTGGAGTTACAGATGGCTGTGAGCTGCCATGTGGGTGCTGGGGATTGATCTCTGGTTCTCTGGAAGAGCAGCCAGTGCTCTTAACCACTGAGCCAACTCTCTAAATACTCTTTATTTATTGTTGTTGTTGTTATTATTATTATTATTTGGTTTTTTTTTTCAAGACAAGGTTTCTCTGTGTAGACCTGGCTGTCCTGGAATTCCCTCTGGAGACCAGGCTGGCCTCGAACTTACAGAGATCCACCAGCCTCTGCCTCCTGAGTGCTGGGATTAAAGGCATGTGCACCACCACCACCTGGCTAAACCCCTCTTTTAATAAATTTAAAAAAAAAATTTTCAGCACTGTGTTTTGCATTTTCCCAAAAACTTTTGTGGAAACAAAAAAAAAGATTTTTAAAAAATTTACATCAAGTCACATGAATACCCCCAAAAGGTCATGTAAGTGGAAGGTGTCAGTAAGAGCAGGAGAGGACAGGAAAGGGTAACCAGGCAAATATGTCTGAAATACATTAGGTACAGTATGGACATGCCATCATGAAACCCACAGTCATACATAATCAATATATGCTAATAACAATGGGGCCATCGGGATGGCTCAGCACATAAAGGCACTCCGTGCCAAGGCTCCAGCTCAGATCCCAGCATTCATGTAATAAACCACAAACACCGAGGCCTCCGGTGTTTTGTGACCTCTGAGGGATCTGACTTCTTCTCCTCCTCCATGTGTACACACCCACACACATACACATGTAGCAGGAAGAGGAAGAGTTTGTGGTCATCCTCAGCTACATAAGGAATTCCAAGCCAACCCGAGCTTGTGAGATCTTGATTTTTTTTTTTTTTTTTTTTTTTTAAAAACCATCTCAGAAGTCTGTTGCTATCAGACCCCCTCTGGTTGCTTGCGGGAACAGGTGGCCCTGCAGTAGATGGTGCTGACATTTGAACCAAGATGGCAGCAGTGGAGGGGGAGAGAGAGAGAGATGGGAGGGGAGGATGCATAGGAAAGGAAAGGAAGGCAGGGATCAAGGCTGAACCTGAGTCAGTCTCAGCCTGAGCAGCCAGACTGGGGGAGGGCTTAAATTGTTGGGTTTGTTTGTTTGTTTTATAAGACACCCCTCTGCCTGCCAGAGGCTCAGCCTAGCAGAGGAAGAGTACACATTAATAAATGCACCACTCTCTAAGAGGACCATAGAGAGCAGGATGGGTACCCTTTGTGGGCCCTGAAGGGTGTACCACTGGGAGAGCCTTTGCAAGAAAAACAAACATCAGCCAGGTGTGGTGGCAGGAACCTGGGATCCCAGCACTGGACAGGCTGAGGCAAGAAAGGATCACTGGGCTTCCAAGGCTACCCTAGCCTATGCATGGTCAGGTCAGGCAGAGCTACATGGTGAGCGGAGGGAGAGAGCACAGGGGAGTGGGGGGAGAGGGGAGGAGGAGAAGCAGTGAACATAGACTATAGAGTTAGACTCAGAGCCTTGGACGGCTCCACTATCAATGGACACTTCAGCCTCATTGCTTCTCGTTTGATCTGCAGCTGGAGGGAGACAGCCGTGGATTTTTTTTTATAGGGCTAGGGTATCTGGGGGTGGGGGCGGGGTAGAGTAGATTCAGTCCTGAAGGATGCATTATCCTTTGCTGTAGGTTACCAGCATAGAACAAATGCAGAAAAGTACGCCGGTCTCAAGCGTGCAGTTCAGTGGGTCCCCACTAACCAAGCACACCTGTGTTGATGGCACCCGGGAGCCTCTTGAGTTTGTGATATAAACAGGATATAGGATGCCATGACCGCATGTGGAAGTTTGCGTTGCTGCTGATTCCACGGAATTGGGTCATTTATCTGTTCCACTGCTGGTGGCCCTTGGGCTGATGGGAAGAACTTCTGGCGGCTTTACACCTAGGAATGGAGTTGTCAGGTTGCAAGGCAGGTGCATATGCACTTGTATTAGTTTGTTAGCGCTGCTATAACAACGAGCCACGATCTGGTGACGCAAACAGCAGACATATATACGCTCACAGCTCTAGAAGCCAGGAATGTAACGTGGAGGTGTGGGCTGGGGCTCTCGTCTGCTCTGTTTGGCTTATAGCCGGTCTTCTTTCCTGTGTCTATTTACATCATCTCTGCTCTGTTTGGGTCTATATCAAAATTCTCCCCCCTTTAAAACATGCATTTATTTTGTGTATGTGGGGGTTGGGGTTTGCAAATGTGCTATGGCATACATGTGGAGGTCAGGGGTGGGTTTTGGAGATCAATTGTCAGGATAGGCAGTGAACACTTTTACCCACTGAGCCATCTTGCCAGCACACCCTTTTTGTTTGTTCACAACAAACACTGGTCTCACATATATTAGTTAAGTTCTCTACTATGCCACGCCTCTATCCCCTCCCTGGGGGATTCTAGGCAGGGGCTCTACCATTGAGCCACACCCCAGCCCCTCACTGGGGGATTCTAGGCAGGTGTTCTATCACTGAGCCACACCCCCAGCCCCTCACTGGGGGATCCTAGGCAGGGGCTCTACCACTGAGCCACACCCCCAGCCCCTCACTGGGGGATTCTAGGCAGATGCTCTACCACTGAGCCACCCCTCTATCCCCTTACTGGGGGATTCTAGGCAGAGGCTCTACCACTGAGCCACACCCCAGACCCTCACTGGGGGATTCTAGGCAGGTGCTCTATCACTGAGCTATCACTTTCGGTCTTTTTCTTTTTATACAGTTTTATTGGGGGGGGGGCTGGAGAGATGGCTCAGTGGTTAAGAGCACCTGCTGTTCTTCCAGAGGTCCTGAGTTCAATTCCCAGCAACCACATGGGTGGCTCACAACCATCTGAAGTGGGATCTTATGCCCTCTTCTGGCATAAAGTTGTACATGCAGACAGAGCACTCATATACATAAAATAAATTTTTTAAAAAAGATTTTATTTTTGACGTGGGCGGTGGTGGAGCACTCCTTTAATCCCAACACTTAGGAGGCAGAAGCAGGCAGATCTCTGTAAGTTCGAGGCCAGCCTGGGCTACAGAGTGAGTTCCAGGACAGCCAGGACTACACAGAGAAACCCTGTCTCCAAAAACAAACAAAGACTTAATTTTTGTTATTTTCATTTATGTGTACATGTGTGGCTGTGTGTGTCACATGTGTATGGTTGCCCATGGAAGCCAGAAGAGGGTGTTGGTTTCTTCATACCTGGAATTACAGGTGGCTGTGAGCTGCCAGGTGTCAATGCTGGGATTTGAACCCAGGTCCTCATAACCCCTAAGTCATCTCTCCAGAGTACCCTCTCCCCTTTAAATTAAACTCATGCTCCTGGCCTGAATTTTCCTTTTTGGGGTGGGGGGTGGTTTCAAGACAAGGTCTCAATGTGTAGCCCTGGCTGTCCTGGTACTCACTGTGTAGACCAGGCTGGCCTCGAACTCACAGAGATCTGCCTGCCTTTGCCTCCCGAGTGTTGGGATTAAAGGTGTGGGCCACCACCACCTGGCTGAATTTTCCCTTTTTAATGACACTACCAACCATAATGCATTGGAACCCACTTTCATGGCCTTGTTCATCTGCAAAGATCCTATCTCCAAATAGATTCACATTCTGAGTTCTTTTTTTCAACCTAAATTAGTGCCGGAGCTTTTCTCCAAGTGTCTATACCAATGCATACACCTGCTATTTGCTGGAGTGCGTTAGAGATAATTCCAGACATCATACCACATGCCTTGGGAACATTTTAAAAAGAGAAAAAAAGACTTAGCCTGGTTTACATTTTTAAACAAGTCTATTTGTTCTGTGGGAATGTAAGACTAAGCAAACAGTTCACCAGGAAGGGAGAGGCAAAGAGCAAGCCCTCCCGGGGCAGCTTGGAGGATGGGACTTCCAGGTGTCCCGCGGTCAGTGTGCCGTTCCAGGTCTGGTAGACCACAGCTTGCTGTGCCGTGCTACATGCCTCCTGGCTTCAGCTCCTTGGGGGCTCACATGCTGCTGAAGGGGGAGATCAAGCCAGGATTCAGTCTGTGTTTCTGTCCATCCCCTCTCTGCCAGGACATACAGCAACTCCTCCAGCTCCAACAGCTGGTGCTTGTCCCCGGCCACCACCTCCAGCCACCTGCTCAGTTCCTGCTGCCACAGGCCCAGCAGAGTCAGCCAGGTGAGATCTCAGCCCGGTTGATGGTCTCTTGATGCTTTCAGCATTCCGTCCCCTGCCGCTCACCCACTCCCCTTCTGTGTTCTTGTCTCCCCAGGCCTGCTACCGACGCCAAATCTATTCCAGCTACCTCAGCAAACCCAGGGAGCTCTCCTGACCTCCCAGCCCCGGGCTGGGCTTCCTGCACAGGTGAGACTGTCCACTGAGTTTGTCAAGCCTCTTCTGGCAGTGACGTGAGCTAGGTCTGAGTGGGTGGGGGTGTGGCGGAGGCTGTGAAAGTCTCTGCTCCGTAAGCCCACCACGCATCCTTGAGCAGCTGAGGGACCCGAGGCCCTGCCCTACCCTGCTACCAACTTGCTGTATAGGAACTCGGGTAAGCCGGGCTCCATGTCTGGGTCGGCTCCTTCCTTCATAATGAAGGGAATCAAACCATACTAGTGGTTCCAAAGCCTTTCTGAATATGGGTGCCTTTGAAAATCTGATGAAATATTTAGCTCGGAGGCTGGGGAGGTAGCTTAGCCGGTAAAGTGCCCACTGTATGAGCACATGGACCCGAGTTCGAAGAATCCTCAGAACCCAGGCTAAAAGCAGAGCATGGTAGTAATTTTATCCTTGGGGGCATGGAGGTTGATGATAGGTAGATCCTTGACCAGCCAGCCTAGCCAAATCAATAACCGTCAGGTTCATAGAGATCCTGTCTCAAAGAGAAAGAAAAAGAAAGAAAAAAGTAGCAAGCAATTGAGAAAAGACACCTGCCTGATATTGACTTCAGCTCTACACACACACACACACACACACACACACACACACACACGCACACGCACACACACACACACGCACATATGTGCACACACATACGCACACATGCTTCCAGGTACTCATACATATGCACGCATGCATATGCATGTGCACACACGTGTATGTGAACTCTGTCAAAGACTGAAAAGTTCACAGGCCAACACAGGTCTTGGCCTCTAGACTCCAAATGCCCTGAAAGGTTCAGTGTTCTCGTAACAACCATGTCAGAACTCACTTGGCTGCTAATGCTGTCCTGCCTGCTGTGGGGTGGTAGCCTTATCCCTCCTGGCATGATAGTCCTGCTGCTACCAAACTGCCCGTGTGTCCGATTACAAAGTGATGCCTTGAACCCAACAGGGGGCTCACATCAGCATGACATCCCAAACACACCCGATCCTTGTGACAGGCATCCCTGTACCTGCTTCCAGTCCGTTGTTTTCAAGGCAGTGAATCACCCCAGAGAAAGGTGTTGCTTCATGATTTCCTAAGTACAGAGTTTCTGTTTTGTGTGATGGAAAAACCCCACAAACAGACAGTAGTATCAGGACATAATATCATGAATGTAATAAATCAATACAATTAATGTAATTAATGAGTATCATAAAAAGAACATGTGTGTTTTATATTTTTTAATTAATAAAGCACTGCAGAGCCATGGAGGAAAAAATAATAAATTAAAACATAAAAAAAGAAAGGTGTTGCTTCTTGTCCACCCTCCAACTGCCTTCCTCATCCGTTTCTGTGCTTTTTCCCTCTTGGCAAACTGTTCACTTTTAAGACTTTGTTTTATTTATATTTTGGTGATATTAGAGAGTCAACCCAGGATTTTGAGTATGCTAGGCAAGAGCTTTACCACTGAGTCACACCCTAGCCCCTCACAGGGGGATTCTAGGCAGGGGCTCTACCACTGAGTCATATCCCAGCCCCTCACTGGGGGATTCTAGGCAGGGGCTCTACCACTGATCCACACCCCCAGCCCCTCACTGGGTGATTCTAGGCAGGGGCTCTACCACTGATCCACACCCCCAGCCCCTCACAGGGGGATTCTAGGCAGGGGCTCTACCACTGAGCCACACTCCCAGGCCCTCACTGGGGGATTCTAGGCAGGGCCTCTACCACTGAGTCACACCCCAGCCTCTCACTGGGGGATTCTAGGCAGGGGCTCTACCACTGAGCCACACCCCCAGCCCCTCACTGGGGGATTCTAGGCAGGGGCTCTACCACTGAGCCATGCCCCATCCGATTCTAGGGGAGGGGGGCAGACTCTACCACTGAACTAAATCCCCAGCCCTCTTTCCACATTTTGTTTTGAGATGGTCTTTCTGAGTTGCTCTGGCTGGCATTGAACTCACTCTGTAGCCCAAGCTGACCTTACATTTAGCAGCCTCCTGTCTTGGTCTCCTGAGCAGCTGTACATGTTCTGTCAGGTCTTTCATTTTTTAGAGCAGTTTTAAATGCACAGTGAAACTGAGCTCAAGATAGATTCCATATGCCTCCTGTCTTCCTCGTGCACCACCGCCCCGTTTTCAGCATCCTCAGCCCAAACAGTATTCATTTGTAGTTCAGGCATCTACACGTTATTGCTACATCTGTAGACTGAACCTCAGGCTTCACCCTGTACCCATGAGGGAGGCGGTTGGACAACTTGCTAATTAGTAACCTTAATCCCTTAATCAGTGGGCAGGCAGAGTCCTTGGTGGTGGTTTCGGTGGAAGGAAATGTAGGCCCAAGGAGGGTTAAGGCTCAGACTGAGTTACCCCAAACGTCAGTGGCAAAGAATGATGGAGGATGAACCCACTGCCCCCAGCTCTAGGCTTTGAGCCCATTGAGCTATCAGCAAAAGACACTGGCTGCTCCTTCTGGGAGTTCGGGTCTCTAAGGGAAGGTGAAGAGTTCTGGTAGTTGAGTGGACCATACCGGCAGCAGAGTGAAACATTTAACAGGATTAGCAATTAGTGTGGGTGTCCTGGGCAGGTGAGGGGAGTCTGAAGAGAGCAGGTGCACAGCCACTGCTTAGGTACATCCAGGTCCTCCATCCTGCATCCCCCTCCACCTGCCCACCCCACCAGGCTGTGACTCGTCCCACGCTGCCCGACCCGCACCTCTCACACCCGCAGCCCCCAAAATGCTTGGAACCGCCATCCCACCCGGAGGAACCTAGTGACCTGGAGGAACTGGAACAATTCGCTCGCACCTTCAAGCAACGCCGCATCAAGCTGGGCTTCACGCAGGTCTGGGACCACCTTATGGGGCGGCGGGGGTGCGGGGGTGACGGAATGAAGATGCAGGGGTCGTGGTCAGTTGATGGAGTGTTTGGATCTAGCCTTGCACCGGGAGACCCCGCCTTGACTTCCAAACCCCACCTCCTCCTCTCTGGACCAGGGTGATGTGGGCCTGGCCATGGGCAAGCTCTATGGCAACGACTTCAGCCAGACGACCATTTCCCGCTTTGAGGCGCTTAACTTGAGCTTCAAGAATATGTGCAAACTCAAGCCCCTCCTGGAGAAGTGGCTCAATGACGCAGGTGAGCCTGGCCAGAGGCGCCAAGGGGACGCACAGGGGACTGGTGTTGGGGCAGGGCAGGAAGTGATCACTCACATCCTTGTCTCCTGTCTTCGCAGAAACTATGTCTGTGGATTCAAGCCTACCCAGCCCCAACCAGCTGAGCAGCCCTAGCCTGGGTTTCGACGGGCTGCCGGGGCGGAGACGCAAGAAGAGAACCAGCATCGAGACGAATGTCCGCTTCGCCTTAGAGAAGAGTTTTCTAGCGGTGAGCTTCGCCCCCTGGCGACCGGGAAGGGTATCAGGTGGAAGGACCCAGCTCAATAGCCGTCTCTGCCTGTAGAACCAGAAGCCTACCTCAGAGGAGATCCTGCTGATCGCAGAGCAGCTGCACATGGAGAAGGAAGTGATCCGCGTCTGGTTCTGCAACCGGCGCCAGAAGGAAAAACGCATCAACCCCTGCAGTGCTGCCCCCATGCTGCCCAGCCCGGGAAAGCCGACCAGCTACAGCCCTCACCTGGTACCCAGAGTTGGACGGTGGGCTGGGTGTGGGGGTCAGGTGTCCGGGCACAAGCCTGTAGGCATCTGGGTGAAGCAAACGTACCTAGAAGAGAGACCAGAGGAGCTGGTTCTGGGGACAGTATGTCACATACAGAGAGCACAGTCACAAAGGGACAATTTCCATGCCACCCAACCCGAGTAGAGTTCAGAAGACAGCTCCTGGGAGTCGGTTCTCTCCTTGCACCATGAAGGTTCCAGAGATCAAACTCAGGTCATCAGGCTTGAGAGCAAGTGCCTCTACCTACCAAACCATCTCCCAGGCCCCAAAGTGTTGTCTTATGTGGTGGGTACAGGCTCCCACACATACACTTACATTACCATGAGGGTGGGATACTGCATGGTCCGGGGAGAAATACACCGGGCTCCCACCCACAGAGATAAGAAGGGCCAAACTGCAGTACCACAGCCACACATGGGTCTGAGTAGTTATCAGGTACACCGGGACATCCTTTATTCCGTCCCTTTATTTCTGTTTGTACAAAGGGCTGTGGTGGCCAGAGAGGAACCCCTCAACTCTAGGGCTGGGGAGGAAGGAAGGACCCTTTGCAAGTTAGCTGGCCACGTGAAGGAGGAGGACCACCCCAGAAGGCCATATGCTGCCAGGTCCAGCATGCACACAGGCTCAGACGCCAAGACATGCTGAATCCCAGTGCAATGCAGTGTGGCGGGAGCTGCTGGGAATGGGGTTGGGAGTGGAGCTTGGGCAGGGGCAGATGCTTCACGTTTTACCAGGAATCCAAATCAGGTTCGTAAAGGATTTTAAGTGGAGGAGAGACATGGTCAAATCGATTAGAGCTTCTAGGGCCGAAGGCAGGGTGAGACTGCTTTGGGGTTCACCAGCCCTTTTATTTCGGGAGGGGGCAGGCTCTGAACTCCTGGTCCTCCTGCCTCTCCCTCCTGAGTGCTGAAATTTCAGCCTATTTTTTTGAGACATGACATGTAGGATTTCATGACTTGTAGCCCAGGCTGGACTCAAACTTATGTAATTCAGGCTTGCCAGACTCTCTTTACAAAGACAGGTGTGGCCGGGCGGTGACGGCACACACCTTTAATCCCAGTACTCGGGAGGCAGAGCCAGGAGGATCTCTGTGAGTTTGAGGCCAGCCTGGTCTACAGAGAGAGATCCAGAGATCCAGGACAGGCACCAAAACTACACAGAGAAACCCTGTCTCGAAAAACCAAAAAGAGATACTTACCTGGCAGGGGAGATACCATGATCACGAAGGTGGTTTTCCCAGGGTGAGGCTTATCCATTGCACTCCGGATGTGCTGACCTCTGCGATTTCCCCAAATGCGGGAAACTCGACTGCATAATTTGTGGTAGTGGGGGACTGCGTTCGCGCTCTCCCCTGTAGTAAGTTTGAAAAAAAAAAAAAAGAAAAACCAAAAAGACAGGTGTGTTCCTTCTAGGAAATCCAACAGCAGGAGCAGGAGCAGACACAGCTCTGCAGGGGCAATAGCTGGACAGGATAGTGTCAGAGGAGAGATGGAGGACTTCCTCAGCTGAGAGTGACTGCGCCTCCTGCTTGTGACACAGGCTTACCTGGTGGCCCATGTCGGGGTAGACGATGGGGAATGAGTGACTTGACCTAAATGAAGCACCTGGAACCCTGTTGCCCCACCCTGTGTGGGGGACCGTGGGAGTCATGTGCACAGGGAACACCGTGGGATGCTGCCTTGTGACAAGAGCCTTACCATATACTTTGTTTCCTCTCTCCCCAGGTCACACCCCAAGGGGGCGCAGGGACCTTACCATTGTCCCAAGCTTCTAGCAGCCTGAGCACAACAGGTTAGGGGCAGGCTGAGAGGGAGACCGGGAGGTTTATCTGTGGCTCTGGACAGCCATGGACCTCGAGGCTGAATCTTGTGTGTGTGTGTGTGTGTGTGTGTGTGTGTGTGTGTGTATGTGGGGGGGGGGCGCAGACAGAGCAGCGGGCAGGCCCCTCACATTGTCCACCAGAGCAACCTCTAGTCAGCTCTAGAGTTCCCTGTGGAAAAGGTGTGGAGGCTGCTGGAAGGGGAATCAGAGTCTTTGTCCCTGGTGTCTGTCGTGTGTGTGCTCTGCGAGTCCAGGAACTTGTTTCAATTCTCTGAGCTTCAGGTTTTGTATAATTATCATGAGTGTATAATGCGCACACAAGATCTCTACCTATGTATAGTCTCTAGAAAGATTGTAGGAGGAACTGGTGCTCAGAGCTCTGGGGTCCATATCCAGTTGGATTTTTTTTTCTTTTTCTTTTTTTTTTTTTTTTGAGACAAGGTTTCTCTGTGTAGCCCTGGAAGTCGCTCTGTAGACCAGACTGGCCTTGAACTCAGAGATCTGCCTGCCTCTGCCTCCCGAGTGCTGGGATTAAAGACATGTGCCACCACCACCCGGCTGGTTGTTTTTTTAAAGGTTTTATTTGTTTGTTTTTATTTTATAAGTGTTTCTGTGCATTATGAGCATGCAGTGCCCAGCAGAAGAGGGCGTCAGATCCTCAGGAACCAGAGTGACTGACTGACGGCATTATGAGCTGCCGTGTGGGTGCTGGGAATGAAGCCTGAGTCCTCTCCAAGAGCAGCCAGTGCTCTTAACTGCTGAGCCACCTCTCCAGCCCATGTACAGTTTTTTTTTTAATAACACATAACAAACACTATTACTCATCTCAGGTTAAGAAATAGTAAGTAGAGGATTATAAACTAGTAAGAAGAAACTGACATTCACTGGTCCAAGTTCTTGATAAAATGCATCAACTGACTAAATTCTCACACCTGGCTCATGAGATTGGTCCCATTTTTTCCATTTTCCATGAGGGAACTGAGGATCAAAGAGGCTGAGGTGTTCATCATAGGACACAGTTGGCACTGCCCCTGGGTTCTGTTCTAGCCAGAACCGTTTGGTCCTCAGTGGCCCACTCCTGAGCTCCCAGCAGCACAGAAGTAGCAGGGACTCATCTCTGGCTCCTAGAGGGAGCCATAGGACCCTGTCTCCTGGGCAACCCATTTCTTGTCTATGTCAGGGTGTTTGGGGGCATGGTTTGCAGACAGCCAGTGCCAGTGACTACTGTGACGAGTGTCATGAGATGGGGGTATAAGGACTCTGAGGAGGGGGTTGGGACAGTGTGCTGTTCTGACTGATGAGATCCTGGGGTGCAATAGGGGTTAGCCCTGATTTCCTTGACAAGGAACCAAAGGAAGCTGAAGACTTTGCTTTCTCTCTCTCTCTCTCTCTCTCTCTCTCTCTCTCTCTCTCTCTCTCTCTCTCTCTCTGGCAGTTACTACCTTATCCTCAGCTGTGGGAACGCTCCACCCCAGCCGGACAGCAGGAGGGGGTGGAGGTGGGGGCGGAGCCGCCCCCCCCCTCAATTCCATCCCCTCTGTCACTCCCCCACCCCCGGCCACCACCAACAGCACAAACCCGAGCCCTCAAGGCAGCCACTCGGCTATCGGCTTGTCGGGCCTGAACCCCAGCACGGGGTAAGTACACAGCTGCAGGTGGGAGGTCACAGCTGCTTTCAGGGTGGGGAGATGCACCCCATTTCTGCCACGGGTTCCTTTCCCCGCTAATGCTTCTGCTTTGCTCTTGCAGAAGCACAATGGTGGGGTTGAGCTCTGGGCTGAGTCCAGCCCTCATGAGCAACAACCCTTTGGCCACCATCCAAGGTGCGTGCTGCCTCATACCACCCCATTGCCGCCAGTCAGCCCTGTCCCCTCCTGGGCCTCGAGCCCCCTCATTGCTACCCCAGCCATGCCATCCTGCCCCTGCACACTGCATTGCTCGCCTCTTCATCTGTGTTTGGGGAAGGTGTGATTGATGATTGATGGGAGTCATTGGGACGGATGGGGAGATGGGGGCACTCAGGCAGGGGGCAAGGAGGCGAAGGTCTCTATGGCCTGGTTTACCTCCAGCTCAGCCTCTTCTCTCCTCACCAGCCCTGGCCTCTGGTGGAACCCTGCCCCTTACCAGCCTTGATGGCAGCGGGAACCTGGTGCTGGGGGCAGCCGGTGCGGCCCCAGGGAGCCCCGGCCTAGTGACCTCGCCTCTCTTCCTGAACCACGCTGGGCTGCCCCTGCTCAGTGCCCCGCCGGGTGTGGGCCTGGTCTCAGCAGCGGCTGCGGCCGTGGCGGCCTCCATCTCCAGCAAGTCTCCTGGCCTCTCCTCGTCCTCTTCCTCCTCATCATCCTCCACTTGCAGTGAAGTGGCGGCGGCAGCACAGACCCCTGGAGGCCCAGGGGGACCTGAGGCAGGGTCCAAGGCCGAGTGAGAGCCCACCACGCTTCCCTCCTGCTCCTCTGACTCCCCCAACCTTGGTCCCCTGCCCAAGAAGTGGCCAGGAGGCTGGTGGGGGTGCAGCGGATCCTCAGAGCAGGAGTGACAAAGAGGAAAGACCAAAAATCAACCAAAAAAAAAAAAAAAAAAAAAAAAGAAAGAAAGAAAGAAAAAAAAGAAAGAAAGAAAAA
This sequence comes from Peromyscus nudipes, assembly GCA_902168325.1. NCBI lineage: Eukaryota > Metazoa > Chordata > Mammalia > Rodentia > Cricetidae > Peromyscus > Peromyscus nudipes. Next base: position 14,778 of record CABHPH010131836.1, on the reverse strand, counting down.
AGAAAGAAACCAACAAAAGAGAAAACCAAAAATATTCACAACAGAAACCAGCTGCCCTAAAGGAACCAGAGATGAAAAACAAACGAACAAAAAATACCCCAAAACCAACCAAACAACCCCCCCCAATCAAACAAACCAAAAACCAGTTGCGAGCCAGATCTTGGAGTGCTCACTGCTATGACACCAAATAAGGACCCTCAGCCAGGAGCGGAGCAGCCTCCAGCAGGTCGGACCTCATGCCGCGGAGCCCTGGCTGTGGGGCCAACTCCTAACCTGACCCCCGCTGGGGGTGGGCAGAGAAGGAACTAGAGAATGTGCCAGCTTGCTGGCCCAGCCCCAGCCCTGGGCCAATGGAGACAGGGCATTGCCTGGGGCAGGAGGCCCAGGGCCCAGAGCCACCTGCCAAATGGTCTTTTCCAGAAGGCAAAAGAAAAGACCAAACAACCTTACACCAAATATTCAGTAGCTTCACCCAAAGGATGTACAGAATTTTTAGCGTTGTGCTCAGCAGAATGTGCCCTTTCCATGTGCACCCTCTCCCCTGCCCCCAGCTCTCCCCGACAGGGCAGGGGGTCTTGCTTTAACCCTCCCAACCCCCAGCCTGGGGAGAGTTCAGAGGAAGGCCTGGGTATGGGCTTTTTGTTCCCTGTACCTCCCCATTCCCTTTGAAGGGTGGGCTAGGCCTTTTTTTTTTTTTTTTTTTTTTTTTGCCAAGTTCCAACTCTTAAAAGCCCCTCCTCAACCCCATCACCCTCTCTGCTCTGGGGTCTACCTCCTCCCAACTATGGGAAGGTGGTTGTTTCAAGCAAGGGTTGATGAGGTGGGGGCATCCAAGTTGTCTTTCTTTCCATCCTGTCTGTCAGTTTCCCTGAAAAAAAAAAAAATCATATTCCAGTGCCTATCCGTGGGATCCTTCACGTTCTTTAACATTAACCAGAAACCAAAAAGATTAACTGGCCTCACTCTGCCTGCCCTATGCCCCTTCCGACACTGGCAGATACCTCTCCCTTCCCTTCCCGTGCCCCAGTGCACACACGCACACACCCCAGTGGTGGGCTCCTCCGGATGGCATCTCCGATAGGGTCCACGTGGTGGTGACATTGCCATGTGGTTTCCCATGCAAGAGGACACTGTGGTGGTCACCACTCCCACAAGACCTCCACAAGTCTTGGCTGGACCCTGTATTTGCCTATCCCTGGACATATCTCAACAGTAGACAGAGGAGACACTGCTGGGAGCCACCTTGCCCTCCTTCTATCGTGGAGGCCAACAAAGTTTTGAACCAAAAAAAACAAAAAACAAAAAACAAACAAAAAAACAGAACAACAAAAAACAGAAAACCAAACAAACAATAAATTAAAACTAGAAAAAAGAATTTATAGATATATATAGATATATATATATATGGGAAAGAAGACTAGGACTCTTCAAGACAAGAAGGAGCCGTAAGGTGGAGCCAAGCCCTGCACAGTGGTCCAGGCCTTTGGTCGCCAAGGCGGATGGAACGATGGATACTTCTTTCTCTTCACAAATACCTCATGGACGTCGTCTTCGGAAAGCCGGAGGAGGGGGGTGGCTGGGGTGGGGCCTGTCCCTCAGCCAGGGTGGACAGAAGCGGGTGGGTGGGGCTGAGAGAGGGTGTCAGGGACGAGGGTGAAGAGCCCCAAGCTCCCTCCCCCCCAATCAACTGAAAAAGCTTTAAAAGAAAAAAAAAAAGGAAAGCAAAAGAATGGATGAAGGAAAATCAACTGTTGGGTAGTTTGATTCCCTCTTGATTTCTGTTTCTGTTCTCTCTCTCTCTCTCTCTCTCTCTCTCTCTCTCCCTCCCTCCCTCCCTCCCTCCCTCCCCCCTCTTATTCTTCTGTCATATCTCTTAATATCCTTTCTGTATCTCTCCTCAAACCAAAGTGTTGCTGTGAAGGACGCGAGCCATTGAAATCAGAGTGACTCCTGCCCCTGGCTGGGCAGGAGCAGAGGGAGGCGAGAGCTGGGCAATGATGGCTCAGGGCCCCCTTCCATCCTGGACACTCCAAGGAGAGGCAGCCAGAGCCCCCAGGTCTCAGCGTTCTTTTCTTCTGGTCTCCCTTCTCCCACCCAGAAGCAAAACTGTTGGGCTGGGCCACAGAGGCAGCAGAGACTCCAGGCCAGTTCCCGTCTTGGGTGCCTTGCCCAGCCCTGATGGTGTGGCTGCCCCTCCCACCAGGCACCAATGGGGCTGGCACCTGTCCACCCATCCTCGCTGGAATGTAAGCAGCTCTGCTGAACCAACTCCCTGCCCTCACCCTACCTCTGAGTTTGTCCATTATAATTTCCTGAAAAAACGGCTAGCAAGAGGGCCTGGACCCCAACCCACAGCTGGAGAGGGGGCCAAGGACTCCCAACCCAAAAGGAAGATATTTGAACAGAGCAGGATGAAGGAATTCCAACCAACCAACAAAACAACCCCCCCAAAAAAAATCCTCTGAGAAGACAGGCAGCATGGAAGGCATGGTGGAGATGACTCAAACATAAACTATGATTCTAGACCAAAAAAAGAAAAAAAAGGAAAAAAAAAAAAAAAAAAGGAAAAAATCCAGGACTCACCACCACCACCCAATTCATCCTGCTTCCTCATTACCAAGTCCCTACCTGGGACTTCTCCTTACTCCAGTGTGGAGGAGTGGGAAAAAAGAAGAGGAAGCAGGGGGCAGGGATGGGCAGATGCCCAGACATTGGTGGAGGGGACCCCCATGCAGCCGGGGGTGGTGGGGACCCTCCCCATCTAACCCCCACACTGGGAAATGAAAAACAAACAAAATTCCCGGGAGGGGGAAAAATAACCAAATCCCAAGCTTTAACTACAGCTGTGAAACCAAATATTGGGAAGGGGGTGGGAGGGTGGGAGGGAGGGGCAGGTGAGCCCCAGGTCTCCCCCCCCTCCCCCGAGGACTCGAGATAAGGCACCAAATACCTCATAGAACTTTAATGTTAAAAAAAAAAAAAACCAAATATCGTTGGCTGGGGGCCAGCCAAGGCAAGGGGCTGGGGCTTGGGGGAGCCAGGTTTGGGAAGGTGAGGGGGACTTCCAATCCCTCCTACCCCCACCTGCCTCTTCCACTCCAGTCACCCCAGCCTCGACTCCGGGAAACAAAACTATCTCATCGTTTTTATTTTGTGGTCTGTACAGAGCCTGTGTCCGTGTGTCTGTGTGTGAGCGAGAGAGTTGGAGGGCTAGGGAGCTTTATATGGGGTTGGGGAGGGAGACCCTGTACCAGCTTAGATGTCAAGTGGTAAACCAGGGGCCTGGGCTAGAGGGAGAGCTGAGTGGACTGGGGTGAGAACAGCGCTCTGAATTTCCCTTCTCCCAGCCCTGACCCCTGCTTAAGGGAGGAACAGAGACTGGTCTGCCCAAATGGTGGGCCATTTGTGCCAAAAATAAATAAATAATGCCAGTAACTAAACCACCTCTCTGTTCCCTTCTTGGGGGCAGGGTAGGGACCAGAAGTGGGAGGAAGGGGCTGGATGTATGTATAGGGGTGGGTGAGGAATGGATGGGGTTCCCAAGCCCCTTTAGAAACTGGGGCTAAGACAAGGAGGGGGTCTTACACATCTTCCCGGAAGACCAAGAGGGTCTCCAAGCCCCTCACCCTGGGGAGCTTCAGCCAGGCACTAGTCAAGTCAGGGGAGTGACCTCTTGATCTGACTAGTTTTTCTCCTCCAGCCCATTCCCAGGGTGCCTCTCTCTCCCTCTCACCCAGGGTAGGGAGAACTGAGTGAGAGAGAGTAATAAGCAGGATTGAGACACGCGGGCCCCCACCGGTCTCTGAGTGGGTAAGGCAAGTGCGAGAGATAAAGGCCTCCAAGAGAAAAAAGAAACAAACCAAAGATTTAACCATTAAAAAAAAAAAAAAAAAACCACAGACAACTCCGCTACCTTTTTATACGTTGGGAAAAAAGTGAAAAAAAAAAATTAGAATAAAAACTAAAAAATAAAAAAATAAAAACAAAAAAACAAAAACAAAAAAACAACCCAAAACAAACAAACAAAAAACAATAAAAAAGAAAACAAAAACAAAAACAAAACCCCACGAAAACTTCAAGCCGTGGTTCTTTTGTGTGGTGTAAACTTTGACCTCAGCAGTCTCCAAAGCAAGACGATGACAAAGGCGGAAACAAGAAAAGATGATGTATATTTTTAAGTATTTGTCCTTGGTGTTGGCTCCTTCCTAAACAAGCAAAAGGAGCAAAGAAAAAAGAATCCAGAGGAAGTGTTGCTGGGACGGAGACAACTACTTACTTTGTCTGTGACCCTCCCCCTTCCCTCGCCCTCCCTTTCCTCTAGCCCTGCTGCCCTTCCCCCAACTTGTCCTCCAAGCCTAGGGGCTCAGTATTTATTTATTTATGTAATTGCAGGGTGACAGGGGCTTCTGAACAGAGGGCCTTTGGATCATAGCTGGGGGGTGGGGCAGACGGGCAGGCATCTTTGGGGCTGAAGTGGAGGCCTGGTCTTTTGATCACCTCCTCTGGCCCCTTTCTGACTGTGCCACAGTCGCCTGCCAAGGCCAAGGCGCCAGGACAGAGTGACCACTCTACCTTGAAAAGATCTGACTGGCTCCACCTTTCTGGTGTGGCTGTCCCTCACCTACGCGCTTGAATGTCCAGGTAGAGGAGACAGGAGTGGGGAGCTGTGGTAAGTAGTGGGCCAGGACGTAGGCCCTGGAGTGACCTGCCTCCCCTCCGGGCCCATCGAGGTAGCTCCCCTTTTGGTTGGCAGCCCCTCCCTTCCCCTCAGATCCCTTCCCTGTCTCTTCTTGTGGTAGCGGGTTAGTGTTTCAGTGTTTTAACTTCACTCTGCTTGTTCATTGTACAATGTGCTTCTTTTAAGGCCCCATTTTTGTAACTTGTGTCATTCATCTGAACAACAAACATCAAAAAATAAAAATTTAAAAACTGTACAGAGAGAAATAATGTCTGGTGTCCCTTGGCCTCCTGTGTCCTTGGAGTAGTAGGTCAGATCAGGGTATGGGTAGAAATGTGAACTGGGGAGGGGAAAGAGTGACTCTGTTCAAACACTGGATCAGTAGTAGTGGCCTGGCCCTGGAGTCTGAGGATTTGAAAGGCTGAAGCAAGGGGATTCCTTGCCTAGAGTACCGACCGGAGCTAGTTTGAGTTACAAAACAAACAAGGAAACAACCCCCTACACACACACACACACACACACACACACACACACACACAATGGTTAGAGGCTTGATTTTTTTTTCTACATTCAGAAAATTTGAGGGACCTAGGAAGAATTCAAATTCCTGTGTCCAAAACTCAGTTCTGCCATTTTTCAAGACACGAGCTTCAGTGGTTCTCATTGCTAGAACAGGACAATGCCTACCTCATGGGCTTCAGCGGTTCTCAGTGGTAGACAGGACAATGCCTACCTCATGGGCTTCAGTG
>CABHPH010131835.1:0-47297 GCA_902168325.1 Peromyscus nudipes | reverse complement strand
GAGCTCTTTGGACCTAGTATGCAAATTTTAACAACTCAAAACTCACACAAGTTATTACCTGGATCACCTCCACTTTGCTAATGGGAGAATTTAACCTGCAGTAGTAGAATCACACGCAGGGATTTAGGCTCAGGGGGTGTGAGTGCAGAGCCACAGTCACACTAACTTCTTTCCCCCTCAAAACTTTAGCCCCAAACAGATGACATTTCCGGCCATGTGTGCAGTTACAATTAGAGCAATGGAGAAAAGCAGTCAAATGCCATCATACCCAGCTGTAAAGCCTAGGAGCCACAACGACGGGCCTGGTAAGGTATCCTCAACAGTGCAATAGTGGCCCTTTTATCTTGGAGCAGGGGAGATCAACAGCTGTCTAACTGAGTCCAAGGCTCACTGGTTAGGAGGGAATTCATGCCTGGAACTATAAACCTAGCCAATTGCCTGTGGCTAGGAATGTTATGGACCAAAAGGAGAACTCACTGTTTTCCTAAGCCAACATAATTTTAAATCGTATTCTAAATTCTAAAGCACATTCTAAATACGTATCCTTATACCAACAGATAAGTGAAGGTCTCACGTCTCATCAAGGAGCTTCTTTTTACAGTGGATGGAGACTATTACAGAAATTCACAGAGAGTCAAAACACAGAGAATAAATGACCATGGCATGCCTAGCTCCAGTTGATATGTTCACACCTACAGCTCGGGGAAAATTGCAGGATATGGGGGTGTGGTGGAATATTACCTTAAGATGTGTTACATTCATTTATGCTACGGAATATTTGTTTAATGGTGCAAAGATGTGCTGCATTCTTTGATGTTGCCTTTCTTTAATTCTGTGATGCTGTGTTACTTTGCCTGCCTAAAACAACAGATTGGTCTGATGAAGAGCTGAACAGCCAATAACTAGGCAGCATAGGAATAGGGAGGGCTGCCAGGCAGAGAGAATAAATAGAAGAGAGAAGAGAGAGAAGGAGAAAAGGAGGAGAGGAGGATGCCAGGAGCCACCCACCCAACCACATAACCAGCAATGGAGTAAGAAGGGAAGAAATGGATATAGAATAAAGAAAGGTAAAAGCCCAGAGGCAAAAGGCAGACAGGATAATTTAAGTTAGCAAAGTTGGCTAGAAATAAGCCAAGCTAAGGCCAGGCATTTGTAAGCAAGAATAAATCTCTGTGTATTTATTTGAGAGCTAGGTGGTAGACCCCCCAAAGAGCAAAGAGTTAAAAAAAAAAAGTCAACTACATTTTTGTACCCAACATGGAGCTCGTATATCCACCCAGGTAGGGCCTAAGAAAACTGAAGGAAAAAAAAGGTACAGACCCTTTAAGAAACTCTACCGGGGTTGAGGAGTTAGCTCAGTGGTAGAGCACTTGCCTAGCAAGCGCAAGGCCCTAGGTTCGGTCCTCAGCTCCAGAAAAAAAAAAAAAAAGAAACTCTACCATGCTGTAGAAAGCATGTGCTGGGTAGGAACACCTATGGCAGCACAGGCACCAGCTTCCTAAACCTAAGAAGGTTAAATTCAGTTCCTGGTCAAATGCACTCCAGAATGGGCCTGGAACTTTAGGCTTGGCTTTCACGACCCTAGAAGCAGGCAGAGCCAGCACCAAAGCCACAGCAGAGGTCCTAGCAGCACTGCTTAGAGTCTTTTGCTCATGCAGACAAAAAAGACTAGAGATACAAAAAAGACTAGAGATACACAATAAAGACAGATCCAGATGGAAAAAAAAAAAAAACCTCTGAACAGGTTCCTGTGTGCTTTACAATGTGCATAGGCTTAAGAAACAAAGAAAAAGGGTATAGATAGTCATAGAAAGAAATAGTTTAAAAATAATAAATCTTTAAAGAGAGAGCAAAAGTCATATAAAAGAAAAAAGCCGCATAAGATGGGAAATACACAGGGAGTCTGGATCCTGTATGTTACTGTGTTGAGTTTGAAGTTTTTGAATGCTGATGAGCAAATGACAACTGCTGAGAGACATGGGATTGAAAGAGGAACAGCTGAAATAAACCAACTACATGGGGGCAGAAAGGCTGTCAGAGGACCAGGATTCCTGCTGCTAGACAGCATCTTCTAGACATGATAGGGAAGCTGCATCCATGAAATGTCAACATTGCTGCCTAAACAAGACCCGCAAAGACCACACCAGTTGTCATGCCAACAAGGATGAAGAAAGTTTCACAAGGTCTCATACTTATAGAGCTACAGGCAATAAATGACTGCTAAGACAAGAAAAATCCATTTACTCTAGGGCTGAGACCCCAAATAATTTTTCCTATCCCAAGTAGTCAGCCTAAACACACACACACATATGAACAACAATAATAAAAACAACAATTAAAGAAGCCATGAAGTTGGCAGGGAATGGGGAGACACAGGAGGAGAGGGAAGAGGTAGAAATGATGTAAATATAGTACTCATGTATGAGAGTCTCAAAAACAATTACAAAGGAGAGAGGAGGAAGAAGGAGGAAGTATCATAAATGTCAAGGAAAAGCAAGTCAGAAAGGCACCTGTTCTACTCGGGAATATGTCTGATTATGGTTTGCCAAGTATACATAGAGACATTTATATGAAAAGGAATCATTGACTTAAGCAAAGGCCATCAGTATATACTAAAAAATAGAATGACCAAAGATACTGAGGAATGCCAGGCTTGGTGGTGCACCCCTTTAATCCCAGCACTCAGGAGGCAGAGGCCTCTCTGTGAGTTGAAGGCCATCCTGGTCTACAAGGTAAGTTGGGACAGCCAGGGCTACAAAGAGAAACCCTGTCTTAAAACACACACACACACACACACACACACACACACACACACAAATAAAAAATAAAACTGAGGAACAAGATAACCAAATAATGACATCTACCCATAGCCTCCCAGTATTACAGTATAACAAACAAAACTCTTCTGTAGAAAACTGACCATGGCCACTGTGGTGGTTTGAATAGGAATGGCCCCCATAGGCTCATGTGTTTGAATGCTTGGCACATAGAAGTGGCACTATTAAGAGGTGTGGCTTTGTTGGAGCAGGTCTGGCCTCGTTGGAAGAAGTGTGTCACTGTGGAGATGGGCTTTGAGGTCTTATATGTTCAAGCTAGGCCTCGAGGGGCAGTCTCTCCCTGCTACCTGCAGATCAAGATGTAGAACTCTCTGCTCCTTCTCCTGCACCATGTCTGCCTACGCTCCGCCATTTTCCCCACCATTATGATAATGGACTACACCTCTGAGCAGTAAGCCAGCCCTAGTTAAATGTTTTCCTTGATAAGAGTCGCTGTGGTCCTGGTGTCTCTTCACAGCAAATAGAAACCCTAACTAAGACAGCCACCTGGATATAGTGACACCAAAATAACATCACCTGGCACTGTGCATCCCACGGTGATGGGAAAATATACCCGCCGAGTGTTCCTGCCAAGAGTCTTGCATTTGAATCCAATCAGACTTTTAAAACTAACTTCCAGCTTGCAGGCAATCTATAGAGAAGAAAAAGAAGTTAAAGAACACAAAGGAGAAATGATGGGAAAAGTCTAAAGCATGGAACGTTCTACAAGGTAACAAATTGTCCGTGAAAAGTGGGGTGTAGCAGTTACTTTTCTATGGTTATGATCAAACACCATAACCAAAAGCAACTGAAGGAATGAAGAGTTTATTATCCAGCTCCACAGGATGAGGCCTGTGGTGGTGGGGAAGGCACAGCATGGCTGTGGAAACAGGATGCTCTCAGGTCACACCATCCACATGCAGAATGCAGAGAGGAGCAAGAAGTGACAGAAACCCTCAAATCCTTCCCCCAGTGACTACTTCCTCCAGCAAGCCTCCACCTCAACCTCCCCAATGAATATATGGCCAAGCTTAGGCTATAGGCTCAAAACCTTTCCACTCTTTTCAATGTAGCCACAATCTTAGAGAAACTTAGAGGATACAGTAATCAGCTTTAGATACATAGTTTTTAGAAACCACCGCTTGTTATTTTTTCAGAAAAGAAATTAGGTCTGAGCAAGCAGCTCAGCTGAGAGCATGCAGAGCTGGCTTTCTCATTGTGAGGCTTGTGTCCTTAGTCCACACAATTTCCAGGACAGGAATTCGCTTCTGCTTCCATCTCATTAGTACTTCACTTCTGCTTCGCCCCCATCTCCCAGGACTGGAAGACAGAATGAGCATCAACAGTGCCCACAAATTGTTCCCAGTACTAATTCCATGTATCCATTTTTCAGTAAATTCAACAGTGGTTATGCATAATTTTAAAATCAAACAGCTCAGTTGAAAACAAGTGAAATGATCATTTTTGTTCTACAAGTTGCATCAAAGCCAAACAGACTTCCGGCATGGGCCACTCCCTCTGCAATATTCCTAAATGTGCTGACCGGCTCTGCATTGCTGAGGGCTGGAGGAAATGAGTTAACAGTATTTGCTATAAACTGGAGACAATTAACAGAATGTCCTTCGTGACTTTAAAGTGATTCCAGAATGGAAACAGCCACATTTACACCCGTGAGAGAAAACCCATCATCTGGCAAATTCTTACAGTCCATCAGAACAGGGGGTAGAAGCTTACCTGGCTGTTTAGGGCTGCAACCCCAAAAGCAGCACTTTCGTCCTTCACCGGAAGCTGTAATGTCCTTGGTTCTGCCTTGGCTAGAGGGCAGGAATACCAGAAGGGAGCTCTGGTGTATTCTCTCTCTGCACCTGAAGAAGTATCCCTTCCTGAGCTACACGTGAGGGTGTATCTGAAACTCCAGTCTTTTGGTGCACAGCTTTGGAATTGGATCTCTGGGTTCCACTGTCGTCGTCGTCGTTGTTTTGTTGGAAAAGGGCGATATCTATGCCCTAATTTCACCCGTCTCCTAAGTGATCTTAGGATCTGAACTCTTGAGGGGTAGGCAGTACAGGAAGCTAGACAGGGATTAGGAACCTGGGGGACGCTGAGGATGGGCCCCGCCTCCTGTCTGCTTAGTAACAGCACCAGAAAGGTAAAGTGTCCAACTTTGTTTTCTTTTGCTGTGATAAATGGCCTACCTCTGTCCATTTATACCCAAAAATGTTGGGATATTGGGGATCTCCAGCTGGAGGGGGGAGGCATTCCACACTTCTGTCTCACTCCTCTCATTCCAGACTGTGCCCCCTCAGAGCCAAGTAGCAGTCCCTCCCCTCTGAAAGCAAGAGTCAGCCCCTCCCCTGGGCTGCTCAAGACCGAGCCCACAGGCTATTTAAGACCTGGACAACCTTCCTGCCCTGTGCTTGAAGGGTCCAGGAATATAGAAATATAAAATTGTAAACCTAAAAAAGTAAAATCTGACAGTCATCAGCTCTAAAGGTTAACTGCTAACAATGACTGTCTGCTTACAGCCAGCTCCTCTGTCAACAGCCAGGGGGTTAACTTTTAACCCCCTTGCTCCTTACAGCCAGCGACTGCCTGGACCAAAGTTAACTTTTAATAAATTTTTCTATGTGACTCCTAGCATGCACCCCATGCCTGATGCTTTCCCCCTACTATAAAAAGAGGGCCAGAACCTGCCTCCATTGCCACAGCCTCAGAATCCCTAACACTGGCTGTGGTCTCAGCTAACTGATAAGCTTTTGTACCCCGTGGTGATTTTTTTTTTCTTTCTTTGGTTTTTTTCTGGAATAAAGTCTGCTTCTGGTTTAATAGACTTTGGTGGTCTGTCCTCCATTATTGCGTGACCCTGGACCCAAAATGCTTGCCTGCTCTCTCTGCTGCCTTCCCGAGAGCCACCTGGGAGGTGCTTTGCTCTGCTCAGATTAAACCTGGATTTATTAATTCAGCTTGATTGGCTTATTACATCAGCAGCAGGAGATACCCAATAACCGGGGATCCAAAATGAATCACTGACGAAAAGCAGCTTAGGGAGAAAAGGCTTTATTTCATCTTACAAGCTACAATCCATCACTGAGTAAAACCAGAGCAAGAACTCAAGGCAGGAGCTTGAAACAGAAACCACAGAAGAATGCCACTTAAGCTTGCTCCCAGACTCAAATTCAACTACCCTTCTTAGACAGCCCAGGATCGCTTGCCTGCGGATGGTACCACCTACAGGGGGTGGCGCCCTCCAAAACAATTAACAAGAAAATGCCTCGCAGGCATACCCATGGACAATCTGACCTGGGCACTTCTTCACTTGAGGCCCCCTACTTAGGTGACTCCTGGTTTCTGTCAAGTTAACAGCTGAGCTACTATGGCACCTACAAGGCAGTTGTCTTGTGCTCCCAGCAGCTACAGCAGGGGCTTGCTGACCACTATTGCCGCTCTCAAACTCTAAGAAAACTGTCCTTGAGCTTCCTTCCAAATCTGGTTCTAATTCTTTTATTAATAAGATTAAGAAACTAAAATGGAGCCGGGTGGTGGTGGTGCATGCCTTTAATCACGGCACACAGGAGACAGAGGCAGGAAGATCTCTGTGAGTTCGAGGCCAACCTGATCTACAGAGCGAGATCCAAGACAGGATCTCTACACAGAAACCCTGTCTTGAAAAAAATCACACCTCTCGGATTACAGAGTCAGAAGGGAGGTATGTGGGTTTCCCCACTCATCAATTGCGTCTGGGAAAGCAATACCTTCCAACTGAACACAGACCTGGCCATAAATCAAAGCCGCCATGAGCTTTGAAACCTATTTCTCACCAGGCTCCACCCCAGCCTAATTAAATCAGAATCGCTGTCGTAGGGCCCCATATCTTTATTTTCAGGAGCTCCCAGGTGAGCCTAATGAGCAGCCAAGGTGGAGAGACTACTCCGGCAAGCCCTTAAGCGCTCACTTCTTAAATTTGTTCCACATGAATCTGCCAGAACCCTGCAGAGCCCAGAAGCAACCTGTCCAGGGGAAACAGGAGAAGCCCTGACTCAAACAGAAGCTGGGGGCGCCACCCGCTCCCCCACCCTGCCTAGCAGCCGCCAGCGTCACCTGCCTTGGAGCAAGGGAAACCTTTTCTCTTCTTTTCGCGGGAGCTCCTGTCACCTCCTCCAGGCTCACATCCGCGGCGCTGCCAGTTACCCAGTTATGTAACCCAAGGAGCTGTTTTTCTTAAAGTTCAAAGTCAAATTGGATCTAGCACAGCAGGAAACAGGATAAATTTAGAGAGGCTCTCAGGTCTGTCGGCAGAGGCACGCTCTGGCTCCCATGTGCTCTGCAAGACTCCCAGCATTTCGAGGCTGTAAGTGCAGCCAAATGTTTCTCAGGCAAAAGCAACATTAGGTGGGATCTGGGCCATTTTCACTCCCCAGAAAGCTGCATTGCCATCACACACCATATTCGACTTTCTTTTTTCTTTTGTAATAAAGATTCTGTGCAGGTGTGGTAGAGAGATGTGCTGGGGGTGGATTATTTCAGGGGGAAAAAAACTCATGGGATGGGGATGAGGGAGATGTTGAGATATGAAACTTAACATCACTCAGAACAATGGAAGTTCCTTACATTTAGGGGTTTTAGAGGGGAGGGGTGAGGGGGTGCCTGAGCTTAGTGAGAAGGGGTGTGAGTTTAGAGAGGAGAGGCCCCTGAGTTTATAAGTGTCGAAGTGTAGACACCCGTGCAGAAGCCAAAGGACAACTTTGTGGAGTCAGTTCTCTCCTTCTACTTTTATGTATGTTCCTGGGATCAAACTCAAATCATCTGACCTAGCAGCAAGTGCCTCTAGCTGCTGAGCCATTTTGCCTGCCCTCCAGAACGTTTTCTGACATGCTGGTATAACTCACTAGCACAAGTTACCACTTTAGTGACTCTTGTTACTTTGATGTTTTCATGCATAAGGCAGGCATAAAGAATTGAAGAGTATTCTCAAGGGAGAGTTCCAACACAAATCTATCTAGATGCATGTCATGCTAGGCCACTCTGATTGGCAGGCAGCTTGGAACCTGTTCTTACCGATACACTGTCCTCACAGGCAGGCTATAACATGAGAAATACAGACATCTTCATGGTGAGAGGCTGCATGCCAACCTGGATAAAAATGTCCCTTGTCACTGTTAGAAATAAGTTCAGGGTTGAAGGGTGACTACCATGTAACACGAATTGCTAAATGGTCTTATTAATAATAATAAAAAAAACAGAGCCAGATATTGGGGTGAAAGCTGAAAGATCAGAAGGATAGAACAAGCCAGCCCCAAGTTCTTACCACTAGGAAATCCTCAGCCCAAGAGAGAACTACTTCCTGTATACTCATGCCTATATACCTTTCCGTGCCCTGCCATCTTACTTCCTCTCATCATCCAGCTACATCACTTCCTCTTTCCTCCCAGCTCTATCACTTCCTATCTGTCTGTACAGACCTCCAGACCTCTATGGTTAACTAGTGCTGGGATTGAAGGTGTATGTCACCATGCCTGGCTCTGTTCCCAGTGTGGCCTCGAACTCACAGAGATCCAGATGAATCTCTGCCTCCCGAATGGTAGGATTAAAGGCGTGTGCTACCACTGCCTGACCTCTATATATAACGATTAAATTAAATATAATATATTTAATATAGTGGCTGGTTTTTTCCTCTGATCTCCGGGCAAGCTTCATTTGTTAGAGCACAAATAAAATATCACCACACTACCACTCCAACTAAAGTGTCTCAACAAGGCAAAGCTTTACTCCTGATCAAGTAGGTACACTCCACCCAAAAAACAGAAGAGCAAGCACACTGTGACGGGAAATGAAGCTGTGTGTGTTAGTTTGTTCTTTAACTTTTTATTGAATCTTTGTGGATTTCACATCATGTATCCTATAGTGGACTTTCTTTTGGGCCCACCAACCAGCTCCCAAATAAATACACAGAGACTAATTATTAGTTATAAATGCTGGCCTTCAGCATGTGCTTGTCCCACTCACTCTCATAACTTAGTTTAACCTGTTTCTCCTCATCTACATTTTGCCTCTGGGCTTTTTACCTCTTTTATTCTTTTTTGTTTTTTTGTTTTGTTTTTCGAGACAGGGTTTCTCTGTGTAGTTTGTGCCTTTCCTGGAACTCCTGCTCTGCGGGGTGTTTACCCACCAACTCCACGGTTCCCCAGAGTTTTCTTGAGTGCAAGCAGCAGGAAATATTAGATAGAAGGATTTAGATTGCGGAGATAAACAGATAGAAAATAAAGGATAGCCTCGAGAGGGCCTGGAACCTATTCCAGTGGGCCCTCTCTGTCTCTGCCCTAGGGTATTTATAGGAATACCAAGGGGTGGAACAAAAGACCTCCCCCCAGCACAGCCAAGTGCAGACCATCTCAGACACCTGCACTCAGGCCCATGGTCCTAATCATCCTCTCTATGAGGACCTGCTGGGTAAAGCCACGAGGAACCTGAAAACGGGCTCCCAAACTGCTCCATGTCTGTCTGGCTGGTGGCTGCCTAGCAGGCTAGCCCTGGACATCTCCCTCTCTTTCTCCCTTGTTCTCTCTCTCTTCTTCCTTCTCTTGAGCCTAGATTCCTCCTACATATTCTCCCTGCCCACCAGCCCCACCTATCCCTCCTCTTCCTAGCTATTGGCAGTTCAGCTTTTTTATTAGACCAATCAGATGCCTTTTTTTGGTTTTTTGAGACAGGGTTTCTCTGTGTAGCTTTGTGCCTTTCCTGGATCTCGCTCTGTAGACCAGGCTGGCCTCGAACTCACAAAGATCTGCCTGTCTCTGCCTCCCAGTGCTGGAATTAAAGGCGTGTGCCACCACGGCCTGGCTTAAAACAACACATCTTGATATAGTTAAACAAGTGCAACATAAACAAATGTAACACACCTTTACATAGTTAAAGTAACAGTACTTTGACCCCATTTGTCTCCCTGTCCCTTCATATCTGTCTTCTGCCCTTGCAATGCCCCCTAAATAAAATAAAAAAGTTTAAGAGAAAAAACATCTCACTGTGGGAGCTGTGGTATGGCCCAGTGAGTCACACAGCATACATACCCTTTAGTCCACACATCATTACTTGCAAGTGTTCGCTGCAATGAGTCATTGGTCTGGTTCTAGGCCTCTGGCTTCTGATATACCCTCGACACTGGGCCCTCACTGGGACTCCTCTTGGATATGCTGTTGTTGTCCTGTGTCATGGAGGTCCTGCAGCTTTGGATCTGCAGGACCGGCCCCTCATGTGCCCCAGCAGACCATAGATGGGGTGGATGCTGAGGTGGGCCAACTCATAGACCCAGCTCTGGGCCTGGGTAGTAGCTGAGTTGGTCAGCCCACCAGCTCTCCCCTACCTTTCTACCCGGGTGATCTCTCCAGCACTGCCCTGGTACCCAGTGCTGCAGGCAGGGGTGGGGCCGGTTCTCCTGCTCTCCTGCCCTCAGGGCTGACTCACCCACACCCACCAGGGCCAGCTCTGCTGTGCTGCCCTGGGGAAGTGAAGGGCCCACTCTCCAGAGTGGTGCAGCTGGTTTTTATTTTAATGCAGATGGGGACCATGTCTTTTCCCCATTGACTGGCGTTTAAGCTCACAGCCTTTTGAGACCTACTAGTTATAATACCTTTAATCCCAGCAAGGGTTGGGGGTCACATGTGCAGTGACCCTCCTCAGGGTAGCATGTTTCCAGGGAAGCGTCCTTCCTGGTCTCTCGTTAGAATAACTTCTTGCTCAGGGTTAGACCCGTTTCTTTGATAGCAGGTTGGATTGAACCGCCAAGGTATTTGCTGTCTAGCTCAAAAGCATTGTCTTCATCTACTTTTGCTGCTATGACAAATTACCCCAGACTGGAGAATTACTTAACAACAGAAAACTTAACTTCTCTTAGCTGTAAGACTGTGAAGTCCCACCATGGAGGCTCAGTGTGTGGTATGGTGTCCATGGTTGCTTCTCTCGGCCACATCTTCACATGTGAATGAAAAAAAGAAATAACAAGGGAAGGCCGTGACTGCTCCTAGGTACGGTGAAGGAGAGAGTTTATTGTAGATAAAGGGAGAGCACAGCCAGAGGCAGGGACACCTGGGAGAGTCCAGAGTGGACATGACCAGGCTGAGCTGGGCCATGTGAGGAGTGGGGAGGGGAGGAGAAAGGGGAGAGAGGGGAACAAGGTGCAGCAGCCAGGAGGCCAAGGGTACCAAAGGGGCAGGTAACCCAAATGGCTGGGTTACATAGGGAAGAGCCTCTGGGGAAAGGCAGCCCAATCCCTGGGCTGGAGAGTTCAGGGTAAGGGGTGGGTTCATGCCAGCCATACCCTGCAACAGGTAGGAACTGTGGGATGCTGGGAGAACCAGGCAGCCAGGTCCACTCTGATATGTTAAAGAGGCACATCAGCCATTTGTCCTGGGGTCTGAGACTTAACAACATGGAGGAAAGCAGAGGGCCATGGGGGGTGAGGGAGTGCAATGCTGTGGCCTAGCAGGATGGAAGAGCAGACCCACTTCCTCCCCTCTTCATAAGGACCCTAATCCCATCCACAGGGCTCGGCCATGTGACAGACTCTAGCTCTGTAGTGTTGTCAATGCAGCTTCAACAGGTGGATCTGGGAGAGACACGTCAAGCCACCTCACATAGCCATCTCCTATCCCAACTGGACCCCACCTCGGTTCATCAGGTAGATAGGGACCCTCTGCTGGTAAAGAAAGTGGGGCCACCCTGGGCAAGGCAGACATGGGTAGCCAGTCTACCAAGGAGACAAAAGGAAGTCTTGAGGAAAGACTATGAATACATCTTTTCCTCTCTGGATGAACTGCCTGCCTGGGGGACCCTTCCCTGGCCAGCTGACCACTGTCTGGGGGACCCTTCCCGGGCCAGCTGACCATTGTCTGGGGGACCCTTCCTGACCAGCTCATCACTACCTGATGGTCCCTTCCCTGGCCAGCTGACCACTGTCTGGGGAGCCCTTCCTGACCAGCTCATTACTATTTGAGGGACCCTTCCTGACCAGCTGACCACTGTGTGGTTCCTGTTCTGTGGCCATGTTTAGTGACATTGACTTCTATCTGAGATGCATGAGTACATGACACAGCAGATATAAGCTATTTATACACCTCTGTGATTTGTAAGCTTGCAAGACCTTGCTGTGTTACCATCTTCCTCAGTTGACACCTCTGTGCATTTGTAAGCTTTCAGGGCCTTGCTGTGTAGCAAAGCACTGTCTCCCCACCCACCATCTTTCCTCCTCCTCTCTCACTAACTGGCATATGACATCTCAGATATATATCATTTCCTTGTGTTGTAAAGATTCAAAATCCTCTTTATACATAGTTTGAAATATTCAATTAACTTTCATTGAGCAGGTACCTTACTGTGCTGTGAAGTATTAGAAACTATTCTCTCTGCCCAATACACCCCAAGTCCATTGCCCACAGACAAGAACAGATGTCCACAAACCATGACCTGAAGGCCAAATCCAGAGGACACTAGTTTGGGAAATGGCTTTATATGAAGGAAGCTAGTTTGCTCGTTTGCACATGGTCCCTGGCTGCTTTGGACTGCAGTGCAAGTGACCCACAAAGCCTCAACCATTCGCTATCTAGTCCTCTATAGGAAAAGTCGGCTGGGTTTTTGTTTATCTAGAATAACCCTGGGTTCTGTAGTCTAGCACTTTCAGTTTATAGACGAGACTGTGAGCTGGGAGAGACATCTGCAGTCATTCTCCAGGCCCCAGGTGGAGCTCCCCTCTCCTGGCTACTCCATACTTGGCAGATATGGACATGATCTCTGGTTCATCAGGCTGGGATTGATATGACTGACCAAAGGAAACATTTATGATTTCTGTCACAGGCGAGTAGCTAGGTTACCTGATCCGATCATTACATATGGAGTACATGTATTGAAATGTCATGCTGTACCCTATAGATGCATCAATGGCTATGTGCCAATTAAAATTGAAAACACATCTTTTAAAAGTATAAGAAAATAAAGAATCTGAGTGAACAACTCACAGTGAAAGAAATTCAATAAACACAAAGATGTTCAGGCACTTAACAATGTACTTTAGATTAAATCACAATGAGATTCTGTTTCAACCGCTTGTGTAGCCAACGACACGCACAGAGCTGTCCTTGGGTATTGCTTTTGGGAGTGTGCCACAAACGAGTAGCTTAAGACAACAGTCTCTTACTCCTTCAGAACTAGATGCTAGAGCTCCGGTGCCTCCAGAGGCCCAGAGGGGAAACCTTTCCCAAGCCTCTCCTTCTGTCCTGGCATCGCCAGCCACTCTGTCACGCCTTGTCTTGTAGACACATCACTCCAAGTTGCTCCAGTCTGGTTCTGATTTTGCATGGTCTTTTTCTGAAGACTGTCCTCTTTCCCTCAGGGTGACCGACTTTGGACTAGGGCCCACCTTCACTGAGTACGACCTTGACTTCACTTAATCATTCCTAAAAGATCTAGTTCCAAAACAAAAAGGTCACATGTACAGGTTCCGGGTGTTAGGGCTTCAACACCCCACCCGCAGGACTCGGCCTCTACATCAGCCAACTGAGCGAGGATCCCACCCAACAGGAGCTTACCAACGTGGCCTTGAACTCAGAGAGAGAAAGGCTGCCCAGTCATGACCAACAGGTGAGGGTCAGTTTGTCCAGTGTTGCTTCTCACATCTACGTAATCAACAAGAGGGATAGAGCAGATGTCTAGAACTGCCTATCAGCTCCTCTGAACTCTGCCTCACAATGAGGCCACAATGGTGGTGGCGGGGTGAACAGAGGATCGAGAAAATCCAATGATGGGCCAGGACTCCTTCTCCAGAAGGATGGGGAGAAACTGCCTTCGATGAAGATACATTCTTGACAATTTCCAATGGAAGAAGTCCTCAGTGGCGTTTTCCAGGGGGCCATGGGCAGGACATTGTCCCCAAGTTGGAAATCAAACCTAACTCATATGAATGGAACAGCCATTAGAGAAACCACAGAATCCCGGGAGTAGTCTGACTCCAGGCTCCTAGAGAATGGAGTCTCCGGGTGAACCTATGGGAGTCATTCAGCAGTGTGGACTGTGAACAACACCCCTAAGGGCTTAGAGCAGGGAACGGTCAGGTCTGCTGTGCTGGGACCAGCATGGTGTCTAAAGCACCTCCTGCTGGTTAAAATAGTCACTGTTTAAGAGCACTTGCTGCTCTTTCAGAAGACCCAAGTTCAGTTCCCAACTTCCATGTCAGGTGGCTCTCGACCACTTACAATTCAAATTCCAAGGGATCCAGTGCCCTCTATGCCTTCTAGGGCACCTGGAGAGAGAGAGAGAGAGAGAGAGAGAGAGAGAGAGAGAGAGAGAGAGAGAGAGAGAGAGAGAGAGAGAGACTGACTCACAAATACACATAAATAAGAGTAAATGTAGATCTTTAAAAACTGCGTTCTGATACGGGGTTAAGTTGCTGACTTTCAGGTGACGGTGTGAAGAAAGGGAGCAACTAAGAGTCCCCTGCAGCTAGAGTTTTCCTGCCAGGCCCACAGTCAGGACAAATCTCTGTCACTGCCAGTCCCACAGCCGCTCAGACCCAACCAAGTAAACACAGAGACTTATATTGTTTACAAACTGTATGGCCGTGGCAGGCTTCTTGCTAACTGTTCTTATATCTTAAATTAATCCATTTCTATAAATATATACCTTGCCATGTGGCTCGTGGCTTACCGGCATCTTCACATGCTGCTTGTCATGGTGGCGGCTGGCAGTGACTCCCTCCCCTTTCCTGTTCTTCTCTCTGTTAGTCCCGCCTATACTTCCTGCCTGGTCACTGGCCAATCAGTGTTTTATTTATTGACCAATCAGAGCAATTTGACATACAGACCATCCCACAGCAGTCCCCTGCAGATCCCGCCCCTCAGCATGCTTTAGCCCCTCGTGCTGGAGGTACCAGCATCACTGTGGCCTGTGGAGTTGGCTTTCCTGAGCCTGGGCACGGGCTCAGAGAAACGCACAGGGCTCCTTCTATGCTACCAAAGGTGGGCTAGCAGGAACTTGTGAACAATTTCTCTTTCCCCCTGAAGCAGACCAGAGACATGAGTCCATGTTGAGTCTCAGAAAAGTCATTCCAGCCGCCTGTGTGAAAATCCCCTGCAGCCAGCAACACAGATTTTTATCTGCTAACTTAAAAAGCACTGGAGGAACGGTTTGATGCCGTTTCTCACACGAAGCTCGAGCAGTCTGTGGAGTAATTCTCTTACTGAATTGCCGCCCTTCACTGAACGCATTTCATCTTCCCTGTCTCCTGAGGAGACTCAGAATTGTTTAATCCAAAGCAGTAGCGAGCTCCATGCCTGAGCAGCCTTAAGGAGTCAAACATGCAAAGTGCTCTTCGGTGTGGAGGATAAGAACTATTTATACCTTTGATCCAGCACTGTTGCTCGGGGACTGACTTGTGCCGTGAGGTGGTGAAGCAGAACCTCTCCCTAAGAGAGAGATCAGTGGAGGGGGTAGCCAGCCTCCAACATGCTCTCCCATTCCTTTATTCCCCATGAAGGATGAGTCCTCCCCTGTCCTCATCCTTCTTCTAGGGACTCCATTCAAAAGATTTCCCAGCTCCCTGCCATATGCATGTGTCTCCTTTCACTGTGACGAACAAACCCAGTGGTGCATGGGTACACATCATGTCCTGAGTCCTCTCAGAAAATCGCTGAAAATTGGGGTGACCTTTGGAGCCCCAATACAGTCCCAAAACCAGTGATTTCAAGTCATCCCAAAGAAAACATCAGGTGTGAAAGATCCATGCCAGCTGAGAATCCAGTATTCATGTTTGTTATGGTTGGGAGCTCTGTCCAAATCCATGTTGAAAGGAAGAACTCAGGCTCCTCCTCCCAAATCTTCCAACTCCCAATGCTAAGACCCTGCAGGTGAAAGCATAGCCCAAACCTGCTGTGGCAGAAAGTGCCCTGCTGGAGTACTGGAGTCTCCATGGAAGGAAGGGGGACAAAACAGATCTGTCTGTTCCCAGAAGGGTAGTCAGAGGCAGCAAGGGTGCCCTTCCTGGGGGAATGTGTTGAGAAACACAGATGCTGCCAGATAAGGCTACACTCGCCCACCACTACTATGCTTGTGAAATCATTTCAAAGACTAAGAGCCATTCAAGGGACACAGGTTCCCTGTCTCTGGGAAGACACCACAGGAATGCACAACACGGCTCCCTCTTCCCTGGGACACAAGTCTGCCTACACAAGAGCCGGAAGCCCTCTACCCACAAGGCAATGCCAAGCATCCAGACTGAGGAGGCAGGAGCACGTCAAGAGGTATGATGGAGCGCTGCTGAAGAGATGGTTCATCAGTTCATAGCACTGGCGGCTGTTCCACAAGATCTGGATTTAATTCCAGCGCCCACATGGCAGCTCATCACTGTCTGTAATTCCATTTCGTAGGGATCCAATGCCCTCTTCTGGCTTCTGTAGGTACTGCAAGCATGTGATACACAGATACTCGGGTAAAACGGCCATACACATAAAGTAACATTTTCAAAAAGACGTACAGTGGAAGTGTGTGATATACGCAGGCCAGAGAGATCTCGACCCATGGGACCGTTGTCTAGAGCTCAGCTCTGTGAGATTCGGAGAAGATTGTCTCCTTCCTCTTTCCTGCTGCCTGGAGCCAGGCCCAGACAGTGCTGGCTAAGTGGTTCTCTAAGGTAAGAAAGGTTTCTTTTGTAGATACAGACGGTTTGATTGTTTGTTTGTTTGTTTGTTTGTTTTTAAGGTGTGGGGTATTGGCTCTAAGGCCTCCTGCTATGCTAAGCAATCTCTCTACTGCTGAAGCTCCCCCCACCCCAGGTGGCTTTCTTACCCTTCGGGACATAACAGAGTTTGGC
The DNA here is from genome assembly GCA_902168325.1 of Peromyscus nudipes. Taxonomy (NCBI): domain Eukaryota; kingdom Metazoa; phylum Chordata; class Mammalia; order Rodentia; family Cricetidae; genus Peromyscus; species Peromyscus nudipes. The sequence continues at coordinate 30,632 of CABHPH010131835.1, read as the reverse complement.
CTTAAGCAGCCTTACTTCAGCACTTTCTTTCCCTGACCTATCAGCCTCCACTGTCCTCTTTTGGGCACACCTGACTGCATGGGTCTGTCTCATGTGGATTCTAGGGTTCCTTGAGGTCACTGTCCTTGGAGGCTCTGGGGTACCCGGTCAGATGCCATCCTATTCGAGAAGCTCCCAATGAGCTGAATGTCCCTGTCCCCGAAGTCCCTAGACCAAGAGCACTGATTCCTCTAGCATCCTCATCCATTCAAGGTGCTTAAAAGCAACATGATCAGGATACACACACTTCCCCATGCACCTACAGGGCCTGAGAACTTAGAAATCTGCATCTCCTCTCAAAATCTCTCCTCAGCTCCCCATTCCCTAAAAAGGCAAAGCCCACTCCTGTCCAAATAGCCTTCTCCTGTCTGTGTCTGTCTGTCTGTCTGTCTGTCTGTCTGTGTGCTTGACTAGATTCCCCTGGCCTCCACCAATCACAGGATGAACTACCAGCCTACACATGCGCCCCTCCTGCAAGGCAGGTAGGCTCCCCTCCCACATGCAAACCAGCTGTCCAACTTCCTGCCTGACACTCATACCCAAGCAAACACCCCCTGCCTATGTTGTCCCAGGAGAGTGCTAGGCTGTGAGAGGCCACCTCTACAGCCCAGAACCCTGGAGTTACCTCAAGCAGCTGGCCACGCTCCTGCCTTGACTCTCCAGGGCACATCCCAGTGCGGAATAGGCTCCAGTGTTATGCCCCCTGGCCATCCCAATGTGTCACCTGGGCGACCTGGCCTGTCCCATCCTGAGTTATGCCCTGTGTTATGACACAGTGGGTGTCACTTGGGTGGCCTGTCCTGTCCCGTCCTCTGGGGAAAGTGGTTAAGTTCTTCCTTTGAGAAAACTGGCCTCTGAGTTATTCAGGTGTGAATGTCAAACGTTGTCCCCCGCACCATACAGGGCTCCTATCCTGGTATCACCCTTCCAACTTGACCCCCTGACCTGAGGCTCCCTGTACTGAACAAGAGGAAAGAAAGGCAGGAGGGACATGGATAACGGGGAGCACACAGGACTTGTGACTTGATAATGTCCCCCAAGAGCAAGGAGAAGCGGGAAAGGAAGTGAAATGTTTCCCATGGTTATTTGGCTTGAGGTACATGGTGTCATCCATAAAGTTCACATTGGAGAACCATGCATCAAGTTACCAAAAAAACAAGTTGCAAAAGGCCACTAAAATGTTTTCGTGTTGGGCTGCACTCATAGACCTCTGGGGTAAATGGGGCCCACGGGCCATGGGTTAGACATGTGGGTTGTATGCCATCAGATATATCAAACACTGGACCCAGAGAATGGGGAGCCACGTTCTGAGGAAGAAGCAGCTGGACTTTACAGAATCCTCATTGGGGCTGCATGGGCCACACCCACTGGAGAGGAGGGGCAGCTGCCAGACTGTGAAGAACACAGACACCTAACAGTGGGTGATCCCTAGTGGTCAGAGGTAGCTCAGACCCATTCAGACCATCAGGTGCCTCCAGGATGGAACATGATGACCAGAAAGGAGGCAGATGTTACAGAAAAGCATGTTTGGAGTTCATTCAGTGATGAAATATGCAATATTTTATCACCAATAACTTAGGTTGTGTCTGTTTATAGGCCATTCATCAAGTTGCTATTCCCTTAATGTGGCCACAAGCATATTCACCAAAACAGTCAGAGCACAGAATCCCTTCCTGGACCGGACCGGGTGGGAAGCAGGCCTGGTCGGGAGCCCTCCCTGCCCCCAGGCTGCAACTTGACTTGCCCTGCCCACATTGCCTACCCACAGCAGTGTGTCTGTGTTTTGAAAGGCTTCAGACCTTCCAGAGAGCCTGTGTCACGGTGGCCAGGCAGAGAGCACCAGAGAGAAAGAGAGAGAAGAAAGGGGGCCGAGGGGCCACATCTGACGGCCACGTACATTAGTCTAAAGGGGAGGGTGGCTGTGTGTGGTGTTGACTCCAGCTTGGTGTGTTCTGCCCTTCTCCAACACACCCAGACAGTGGGTGCCTCTTCTTCACACAGGTAAAAGGCAGAGCGTCCTCTGCCAGAGCTCACAGTGATGAGAAAGACAGGGATCCTAGATACCACCCTCAACTCTGTGTAGTCCCTGCTTCACAGTCCTTTGGGCCCCCGAGTGTGAGGAAACCATCCTTCTCAGAAAGAAAGAGCAGCATAACATGGCACCATTTGGGGGTCCCCCTCCCAGCATGTGGGGGACTGTGATGACCAGATGTCCACCAATGCCCTGGCCACACTAGAACTCAGAATGAGAACTCCACAGCGGGTCCTGGAAAGGGGATTCATCTGATGAAAATCCAGAAACACTCCCAACTGGTCCCTAGGCAGTCCTGGGGCAGCAAACAAGGCCCCATAGCTCCCAAGAGGCAGCACCCCCAGGCAGGCAGTCCTCATTGTCAGGATGTCACAGACCTCTCTGTTCCTCAACAGAGAAAAACTCAGCCCCATTTCCCAGGGACTGACATCCTGACTGCCCTGTGTGGTTTCTTATTAAACAGAACTCAGAATACCGTAGGGAACACCTTTGCCTGGAGGTCGAAGGCCACACAGCCTGGCAAGAGGGGAGCTCCAGAGTTCTGACAGTGGTTTGGCAGCGCAGAACATCTGCAAGATTGGAACAAGGGTGCCATCTCTCTTCTCTCGAGGACACTGCTTCCGAAGCAGGAACAGCCAACTCTCTGAATGGCAGGCTGTGGGTGTGGTGTGGGTGAGGGGGTGAGGGCCACAGAACCCTACAGGACAACATCCCAGAGCCACAGCCACAGCTGTCCACATGGTTGCTGGTTATGTGCTCAGGTTAAGCTGTTATGTGGAGCTTCACGGAAGGCATAGTAGAGAAACCAGCCCTGAATGGGCAGAGGAGGAAGTCCCCTGACCGAGATCATGTGCCCAGCCTTTCACTAGGTTAGGAGGCAGACATGGAAGAAACCAGGATGGATAGGGCTTTGTCCCTCTCCAGACGTTCCAGGTGTGCAGGCATCAATATGGGAGCTGTCCCTTCCAAGACAAAGGCTCCAGTTCCAGGCCCAAGATGCAGAGTGTGTGTGAAAGCTGCCTTCCTTAGCACAGGTCAAGTGGGTTTAGTACCAAAACAATGGAAGTTAGAATGAAAGGTGGGGATGAATGTTTGGTCTGCTGGTTACCAGCAAGCTGGTCCCATGTTGAGAAAGGGCTTTTGCCTGAAGGGTGGGTTCAATAGGCAAATAGGCCACATACAGCTGTCCCATCAGCAGGGGTGGGTGCCAGGAGGTGGCAGCATGGGGCAAAAGTCTGGATGAAGCACCTTGAGGAGCTAGGAAGAGTGACCTGGAGAGCAACGGGCCCTGACCTGCTATGAAACAGTTCATCTTCAACTCAGAAGGTAACTTGCACAGTAGATCCATCTGCACGGCCACCCATGGGCACAGAGATATTTACTGTGCATTTGATGTCCCCAAGCAAAACTGAGCCCAACACAATACAGAGCACCCAATGTAACTGTCCATCTGCTATCTGGAAAACACACCCAAAACCCTTCACTTTCTACTTAAATGTAAGTTCACTTTGCACTTTAAGCTGGTAAGCCTATTAAGCGATCAAAGAAAACAGCTATTGGGTGATTGGCAGTGTCCACTGTGCTGTGCTCCAATCATTCATAAATCATGGCATCGCCAAGTCAAACGGCATTTTTAAACCTGTACTAACTACTCTCTTCCAAACTGTCCAAGACCCTAAGAACCTTAAATATGGAAGAACACTAAGACTAAATGAATGCAAGAAAGGGGAGAGGCAGGCATTAAAATGTCTGTTTGGCCTGTTACAGTAAATTAATTCCCCGTGCCAATTAGACCCTTTAAACTGATGGCCCAGCTTCATGTAGCAATCCCTTCAGGTCCAACACCAGTTGTGCTGATCAGGGGCCTCTCTGGGGGACAGTTCAGAGCTCTCTGTGTGTATAAGGAGGAGTTCACAGCCTGAGGACATGGTGCAGGGAGGTCAACTGGGACAGAAGACTGACCAACAGAAGCCTGGGTGGGTGGCCCAATGGCTGCAGGGATACTTCCCCAGCAGTGAGAACAGAAGCAATTAAAGAACACTGTCCTTCTAGAGACTCAGTCCCTCTCTGCCTGCTCTGGGTCCCCAACAACTCCACACCTCACCCTCTGGCCTTGGCTGGAGCTGTCAGTTGGTAGGGTTGTGTACCAGGGTAACGTCCTCAAATGGACTGCCCTTCATCTGCCACCCAACACTGGCTACTACACCGTGTCTTTCCAAGATGGCTCTCGTGGTGATATGGGAGAAAGGGCTGGGGGCATGCAGCCTGGAGAGGGAGTGGGAACAGAGGGATGACAGCTTCTAAGAGGTGAAGGAATGCAGTCAGGTGATCGGCAGAGACTGACAACCGGCCAGTAAAGTGGACCCCAGGGCCACCCTGCCTGACCAGGAGGCTCCACCCACAGCATGTGGCTGCAAAGCTGGGGGAGCAAGAGGGGATGAGCTTGGAGCCCCGCCGAGTTGGCCGTCTGGGGGGCAACTATACAGACACCCCGTCTAGGTCATATGATCAGAAGACAGGCCCAGGCCAGAAGTGCTCATGGAAACCGGCCAGCGTGGCTAGGAGTGCTCCGGAACGTATGTGGACAAAGCCCATGAAGAGGATTTGCAGGGGCCAAATCAGATTGAGCACAAATACTGCAGCGAGCTGAGCAGGCCAGGCAGCACCAGCTGGAGTCAGCAGGAGCTGGAGGCCGTGGAGAAAGGATGGGGACCCAGCTGTGGCGAGAGGCAGCAGCCCCAAAAGAGAAGTGGTCTTTCGGGATATTGAGACGGGGCTGGTGGAACGGATGGCAACGATCAGGCCTGACCAAGTGACATCTCAAGCTGTCACTGTTAGGGGAGGGGCTGCCTAGAAGCATGAAGGCCTGAAGCCCAAGGGCTTCCCTCTGACACTTACCCGAAAGGATTCTGTCATACTGTAAAGCGGTTGCCACCACCAGGGGAAGGGCTGTGTGTGTGGAGCAGGCCTGTGGCTCCTCTCATCTGCCATGTGGCCTTGAGAGGCAGCAAATGTCGCCACAGCCTCCGGCCTGCTTCTCACCTTTAGGACTGAGCATACCTCCACAACTGCACTCCCGAAGACTCCTCCACTCCTCCCACATACACTTGAGCCAACAGTTATGAGGGAGGGGTTCACATCTGCACCCACTGCCTGGACACACACTCAGGACTTGAAAACTAACAGGTGAGAATAAACAGCAATGTACTGCTCAGCAAAAATGGGAACAGCCTGCACTTCAAGACCAGCCTCACATTCCTGAGGTCAGAATACCAGCTTCCAGGGAAAAAAGCCTCGTATGGGTTTCCTATCTTGCCTGGAATTCACTCAGGCTTCTAAGGTCATGACTTGGTCTTTCTCTGACTCAGTCACTGGGGAAAGTACTGTGTTGGAATGGATGAGCGTTTTTGTTCACACTCGTCCGTAGGCATTACAGTAGCCCAGTCTACACATTGAACGTGTCCTGTCACTTACAGTCATGCTTACCAAACTCCCTACAAATCACAAATTGAAGGTGCACCATGTTTGGGAGCTTGAAGTGGGACAGTGTTGATTTGCACATTTCACCGGAACGCCGGAGTTCGGAGCATGGTACAATATGGTGTGCAGAGTCCTCCAGAAGTCTTCCAAGTACCCACATGTGGGGCTGAACTCCTGCTACAGTCACGGTGGCCTTTCACAGTACCTAGGCACAACCCCATCGAATGAACTAACGGTAAAATGACCCATCACCACTCTGGCCATGGGGATGATCTCAGAACCATATTTAACCCAGCAAGCAGCAAATGCAGAAACCACCCACCCTTCAGAGGGAAGCATCTAGTCAACACAAAGGTGGTTTCTAAAGTTTATTAAAAATCAAAGAATAGAAAAACTTTACATAAAAATATGTCAATTTTAGTGTCCACATTGTTGTCCACACACAAAATTGAAACATGATCTTTTTGTCAAACTGTAGCATGTGGCCACAGTGGTAGCCAGGCCAATTCATCTGGTTCACCATTAGGGGGATGGACACATACCTGTGCCTGGGATAGTACTTTAAAACACACATCTGCGGGTCACTCGCACGGCCCCACGGTGGCTCCTTAATGCAGATACAGTCAATATTGCTAATGTGTAATTAGTACAGGCCTATGGACCAGTGTTCATAAATATTCTTTAGCAACAGGTTTCACAATTTAAATAGTTTTTAAATATTTTGGATGATTCCAATCCTCATGAGCTGCAGACCCCATGTGCTACTCTGCTCTGGACTGTCTCCTATAGGCAGTGGTCCCACCACCGCAGCGAGAGACAGACCCAGACACACAGAATTTGTCCTTGGCTAGGCGTCCGTCCCATTCAGACATCAATCTACAACCCCCACTGCTGCGTGTCAATCAGAAGTCCCAGCAATCAGCTTCTTGTCTTGACATTCTCCACTAGTGGACCTAAAGACCGACCTACCTGTAGTGTTTTGCAGGGCCAGAACCCCATTTTAGACATGGAAGCTGGAGGGCCTACAAGATGCAAGCACTCCCAGGACAGCTGTGGTACTCCAGACTCAGGGTTAGGCGATGGGTAGATTCTTGTCCAAAAACAGTAACAAAGACAGTGGTTGTTGTGGCAGACTACTTGCATAGTATACCTGGATGCTTCTGACGCCAGGCACCAGCCGCTCCCGGGCCCACGCTGGGCTGTGCTCTCCTGTGATACATTAATAGACTCCCCGCGTGCCCTGAACAGCGGAGGTACTTTTCAGATATTTGCTCTTAACAGAACGAGTGCATACCGCTATGCAGATTCCTCAACGGAATCAAGGAAATTCCTTTCTCCACATTCCTAATCTGGGTGCCATTGTCTGTGATGATACTCACCAGGCCCACGGCTCTAGACTGCATCACTTAATGGACCAAAGCATGTCCACAGTCACAATACTTTACGATTTGTACGATGTGACAACCTCTTCTCCCCTTAGAGGTTTTTACTTCTGGCACTTTAAATGCTGGATTTGCTGTCTAGTTTTTAAAAACCCAAACCAAAATGTCAGAACTTGTGGTCAGAGCAGGACACAGCCCAAGGCCTACAGCAAGGCTGCCAGGTATATACTGGAGGCCTGGGAGCTGAGCGCCTCACAAAACCATCAAGGTGACTTGGCCCCTTCACTGCATCTGACCAAAAGAAAAGACGTAAAAAATAAAGCCCACAAGCCCCTCCTCACGGTGTTCATGTAATGACGCTTAACAGACAACCAGCCAACACGAGGAACCCAACTTAGAAAATGCAAATTGGGAAAGGATCTAAGCGTGTTTAAAAAAAATTCCCTCCTCCCTTAAATATAACTTATGTGAAAATATGAAATTAAATAAAAAATATCTGAGTTATTGCACAAATCATAAGTTTCCAATATTTACATAGAAAAACAGTCCCGAAGTTTCAAACAAGACATGAGGGCAGTAAAACGGCAGCCTGCACACTCCCATGAGACAGACATGTAGCAGGGCTTGACTACTCTGCCTGGGACAGGCAGACACGGGCTGCAGAACCGCACGAGCACATCCGGTCCCTGCCACTCCTGAGCCGCCCTGGTGGGCACGGACGAAGACTTCTAGGCAGGCAGACGCACATCCACGTGTAGTAAGGCTTCACAGATGAGCACATGGAGCTGCTCTGTAAGATGGATGCGGCCACCACACAAACATGCAGAGTGACCAGTGCTGGGCGGCACTCGGCAGCCCACGGTGGAGGTGCTGGATGCTGGTCTCGGTTCCCTGCGGTACCCGAGGCCTATGGGCAGTCTGGGGTGGAAGCAGCCAGGAGCCATTATCTGCTGAGACTCACAGGCAGGCTGTCCCTCGTGTGTGCGTGCTTTTTCCTCCTCCAGCCGGTGCGGTTGTACTGGTGGTGTCCTCGGTTGCCAACAGGAGGCCTCACGGTTCCACTGCCCACAGAGCTGTAGCCTCCACCCTGGGTGTGGTTGTGGGAGCCTTTCATGGACAGTTTCATGCCACTGTGCTGCTGGAAAGACAGAAAACAGGGCTGGAGTGCAGCACGGACCATAGATGACAAGAACCTCACGGCCACGTCGTCACTGCTGGGACATGCAGCGGGCAGGAGGGAACCCTTCACTCTGACAGGAACATCAGTTCACTCCGAGTCCTCCACAGACTTCTAACTTGTTCTGCTTCTCCATAGGTATGAGACCGTCCTATAAACCTGGGCCCTGTCTGGGGCCTGGAATCATACACAGGAGTCACGCATGCCTGCCTACTTTTCAGCATCTTTACAGGCAGCAGCAAAGCTTTGGGCTATTTCCAAAGCAACTGCAAAGTGCACAAGAGCAACACGAGCTGCTTTGGGAAGTCAGGCGAGCCCACCAGGCCCAGGAGGCCCAGGAGGAAAGGAAAGGCAGCAGAGCTGAGAGCCGGAGTGCTCTCCCACCCATGCCAGCACATCATGGTCAGGAACGAGTGACAGCGCCAGAGAGAACGCAACTGCACTGCACACTGGGGCGGGGTGAGCAAAGAGGGGCTCCCAGAGTGAGGACTGCAGAGGGGCTCCCAGAGTGAGGACTGCAGAGGGGCTCCCAGAGTGAGGACTGCCAGCACTGACTGCTGCCCAAACTGCACTGAATCCCGGCCAGCACCCAGCCCTGTGTGGTCAGCCCGCACACGGGATGGTACAGACTCTATCTAATGCCCTAGAGGACAGAGCAGGACCTCAGGGCATGAAGCACTCCCAGGGCTATTGAGACTTGGCAAGACATCCATCGTGGTCGGGCACAAAGTTCCCCACTCCCGGCAGGGCAGACAGGATGACCCAGTACTACACACTATGCTTGGCTTTACCTTTGGATAAAAAATAAACCAAACTATGTGGTAAAATGAACTTGAGTACACTGAACACCAAGTAAGTCTTCAACTCTGACCCCTGCTCTCCTTTACACTGTAGTCCCAGTGAAGAACTGAGCGTGCTACTATTTAAACCGTCAGGCTAGACCAGTTTAAACACTGTTTACAGAAGAAAAACAAGTGCGAGTCTGCACAGCCAAGACACAAAGGCCCCTTTAAAACTTTCTGGAATTCTTTTCGAGGGGGAGGGGCCCAGGCCAGCAGGAGCAGCTGCAATGGCAACAGCGGCCGGCACTCACCTTGTGATACAGGTGAGGACTAGACAGTGGATTGGGGGACGCCGAGGGGATGGCTGGGGAAGTCACGTGGTGAACAGCCTTCAGAGACGTGGTTCCTTCAACACCAGCCTGTCTGCAAGGAACAGGGGCAACTCCGAGGGTCGGCGGGGGGATCGTAAACCTGGTCTAGAAGGAAAGAGAAACAAAGGACTCCAGAGTGGGAGGTGGGGACCAAGGTCCCTACCAGAAGACAATCAAGCTGATCTGGGACACAATTTAATAGCTTAAGCAAGTGAAGCTCCATGTGTGCACTAGTTGAGGGTCTGGGCTACACTGTTGGGGCAAACTGTGCAAACATGCCCCCACTGGAGTCATGTGCTTTAGCAGCTCAAAGCAGGTCTGTAGGTTGGATCTCAGCAGGGCCAAGTAACTCCAGGAAACACATTTATCTGTATGTTCTGTGCCGTTTTACACTCGCCCTCCATTTCAAAAAGCTGCTTTTTAATTTTTTTTTTCCCCTCTTGAGACAGGGTTTCTTTACGTAGCTCTGCCTGTCCTGGAACTCACTCTGTAGACCAGACTGGCATCAAACTCACAGAGATCCGCCTGCCTCTGCCTCCCACATGCTGGGATTAAAGGCGTGCGCCACCACCTCCCAGCTTACTTTACTTTCAAGTAAATAATGTATTGAGTGTATACAAATCCAATTGATATATAATTGGTATGTATACACAAAATTGAGTATTTATATTTTATATTGATTTAATATAAATTTTAGAAAGAATTAAGTTCCCAAACAATGTGTAATTAGCACAGAGTCCGAATCCATGCTAACACATCAATGGTCTGTACACTGAACTCTGAGGGAAAGAAAGTAAGTGTCTACTTCAGCCAGCAATGGTAATGCTGGGTAATGCCCAGACACTGTGTGCAGGACACTGAGACAGCACCCCTCAGAGGCATTCAGTGCTCAAGACCTGCATCACATTCCAGCAAATCAGAGACCGTCTTACAGAATGACCAGGGTTCATTCTGCAGTCACCAAAACACATCAATTCCTAGGGTCACAAGTGCCTACAGGAGACTCAATTCACAGTGAACACTGACTGTTCTCGTGTACTGCTTGGCTCGGAGGCGGTCCCTGGGGAGGATGCGGTACCTGATTGTTCGTTGTCATGATCAATGTTCTGGAAGCAGCAGGCTGAGGTTTGCTGCTGGGCATTGGCAAGGCTGTGGGCAGGCTGGCCATCAGGGTGGTGGGTGCCTGCAGGCTGAACTGACAAACACTGGGTGTGGTGCAGGCTGGTGCATCTGAGTCCTAGAGTCCAGCACAGAAACAAGGAGAGCTGTGAGCACAGTGTGCTTCAGGGAGGCAAGCAGGAAAGGTCATGAGAGCAAACCCAGCTGAGTGACAAGTGGTCCAAGTGTAGCCCGCTTCCTTAGTCCCTTCAAAACTGAGAAAGACTAGGCTGTAGGAAATACAGATGAGACACGTGGGCTTCAGTTTATAAATCTCTAAACCAGATTTAAAAAAAAAAAAAACAAAAAACAAAACAAAAAAAAAACACTAAAAAAAGTCTACAGCTTGGCTGAGTGCTATTACTGCCTTGGTCAATGGGTCGTGTAAGCAACATAGCCTGGGTAAGGCTCATGCCAAAGAAGGCTGAGCACAGACTTCGCACACACGCACGCAGGCACACACCCACAAACATCCAGGAAGTGACTAAGATGGAGGAGCACGTCCCTGCTAGAGATAAAAAGGACACCGACACCACCCCACAGATGAAGGAGACAGTCAAGAGCAAAAGCCTACTCACAATATCACTTCCAGAGAGCGAGGACACGGAAGAAGCAGAGGAGCCTGAGGAGAGCAGCTGGGGACTGGACAGGGACAGAGTCAGGCGCTGGCTGTAAGGGGAGCTGGGCTCCCGGCTCTTCATCTGCTCCCCATTGCAAGTGTTGATTCTCTCCTTTATCTTAATCCTGTTGTCTGGGGCAGGAAAGCAAAGCCTGGCTCAGTAATCAGTGCAATGTGCGGGCAGCACAAGGGCTACTGAGCTCTGAAACGCTGCATGTGTGACTAACAATCCAAACCTTAAATCCCAATTAATCTAATTTAAATGTGCATTAAACTAGTTATCAGAAAACATTATAATATTTGTCCAACACTGGGTATATAAATCTTACCTGTAGCTTTTATAAACTATAACATAAAGCAAGTATTTCCAATAGAAATGTAGAATTCTGAAATACAAAGACACACTAGAATTCTAAGACTTGAAACGAAAAAAATACCTATCTCAATTTACATGTTGGAATGCAAGTGTCTGGGTGAATCAAATGCAGCACAACAGCTACCCTCACCTGCCCCTTCCCACATGCCTACTGCAACGTCTATTTCTATCAGGTCAGAGCTAATGGGATGAACGGCCTAGCAGAAAAAGCAGAAAAAGGAGCCACTTTCTTGGTGTCAGTCTCTCACCCAGCTCTGGAGACGGAAGGATTCTGCTGCCCCACTTTTCTTTGATCCACCTCCGGTAGTCAATCACTTCCTGGGTGACTTTGATGATTCTTCCTAACGTACTGCAAAGAACAAGGTTGGATACCGACATCAGGTGTCAGGTATGAGACTCATTAAGGACAAAAGAAACTGAGCTGAGTGAACTTTACAAAACACCCGTGAGTTCTGACATGTTTACAGTCAAGTGTACCCTGAGACCATGGTAGGACAAAAGGAGGTTCACTCTGTAGATGTCCTTAACCAAGATCTGTCTACAAAAGATGATGGCTTCAATCCATTTCTTGGGGGAGCCCAGACTCCCATTCACAGCAGTTATGAAGTTCTGGTTTTGTTTCCCACTGCACAGGTAGGAGAGACCCCAAGTGCCCATCACAGGGCTAAGGCTGGCCTGCAACACTGTGTACAGCCAATGGGCATAAAGCCAGTGTCATTCCTAACAGCTTCCTGGGAGAGTCCACCCCGGAACAGACAGAAACACACACTTCTTTCCTTCCCTTCGCTCCCAGCCCCTGCCAGCCATCTGCTCTCCACCCCCAACATACTACACAGCAGCTAACCTGGAGTCAGAGAGAAACATGTCTGACTGGAGGACAGCTACATATGAGGGACGAGGGCAGAGCAGTGTGCTCAGAGAACTGCTCACATGCCAATCGTGCACACCCGACGGCTGCTGGACAAGCACCAACCCAGGACTTTAGAAGTCAGGAATCTGCCCCCGTACAGAACACCCCATTAGTAAGTGTTAATAAATACCACCCCACAACAAACGTTCATGGGTCCTAGACCATGGGCCACCCAAAAGCCATCCTGAATCCCAACAGGCTTTCTTTATCACCAAGGTCCACTCAACTATGGCAGTGTACCCACCAATGTCACAGAAACACATGACTAGAGAAAGTGCAGCTGCCACTCCACAGGAGAGAAGCCCAGAACCCTGGCACAAGACCCATTACCTTTCAGAATCCCTGTTCGGGTAAGACCTGGCGAGCGGTGACACAGCGTGGCTGAGCACAATATACGCATAGTCAAACACCTGCTTCACCTGCATGGCCCCATAGGAACTCCGCCCGACATCGTTTCCTGCAACGAAAGGCCACTGTCAGACTGCTTCAGACCTGGACATCACCTCCGCTCCCAACTTCTCAGACAAGGCACTGGGAATGGGGCCTCCTCACTAAATGCCTCCAGCTTCAGTGGCTCACGCAATAGGCAGGTGAATGCAGCACTGAGCTGCTGCCGATTGCAGCACATGCTCACGGTATGGAAGTGCAGACAGGCTCCTGTGCATCAGACTCCACATGTCAGTCTACTACCGCAAATGGTATCCTGACAGTTCATGAGCTCTGCTAAGTCCCCAGGGGCAGAAAAAGAAAAAACCCACAAGAAAACCCACCACACCACAAGGAAATCCACGACATCCTAACCACCACCCAGGACCTGCCATGATAAACCACCTCACGGATAATTCCTGACAGTGTCCCACAGTGTGACGGGCTAGTTCACCTGAGCACACTATCAGAACTGGTGGAAGAATGCTCTTCAAGGAAGAGGGCAGGTGGAAACTCACAGAGCAAACCAACGAAGCCATCACTACAGCCAAGAGTGAACTTTAACGTTCACTCCGCACAGGCAGGGAAGGTATGGACTGTTTAGGGAGGACACTGGAATTTCATTTCCTAGATGAAATGTTCAGGTACAGAACAGTAGTGATGCAGGCACTCTGAAGCCAACCCCTGAAGACAAGGCTGTCTACAGCTTGATGGTCCAACAGACACTCCCACACAGCACTCCCAGGAAACCACACCTCCCCATCTATGCAGTCTGCATGCCACTTAAAGACAGCTGAGTAGAACTGTCAGTACATTTTTCTTTCAGCAGATTTTTACAGAATCAATCTCACCCTAGAAGCAATGAAACACTATTAAAATGATCATTACATTTTAGGATAATAAAACAAATAAATAATGAACAGGAACAAACACAAATGAATTGAACAAATACAACCTGGGGTGTGGGAGTGTAGCAAGGGACAGTCCCTAATGTAGGGGTGTAGGGCTGTAGTGAGGGACAGTCCCTAATGTAGGGGTGTGGGGGTGTAGTGTGGGACAAGGTCCCCTAATGTAGGGGTGTGGGGGTGTAGTGTGGGACAGTCCCTAACGTAGGGGTGTGGGAGTGTAGTGAGGGATAAGGTCCCCTTAACATAGAAAGCCTGTAAGGAGCCTGCTCAGCAGACCGCAGCTGCTGCTCATGCAATCCCATGAGAAAGGACAAAGCAGCAGGGACCTGTGGCCGTCACAACCATCCTGTCAGTTGCCCATCACTGAGTCTCTCACCAGCGTAGGTATCTCACCCCAGAGACGCTCAATAGGCATGTGCAGAACTGAACAGTAATCATCAGACAAGAACATAATTAAACAAGAATCTGCAGCACGGCTTCATCAGATTGACGAAGATTTAAAGACCAAATGTTACCACGGTGACACAAGCCAATGGGAGTGAGGCTGGCAGAGTTCTAGCTCGGCCACCCAGTAAGCAACGTTCACCAGGACACAGGAAAGCACAGGAGAAACACCTGGCGGGGACTCCGCACTTACTGGCACAAGCTTCTTCCCAGAAGTGAATGGTTTCTGTAAGGATAGAGTGATTACCCTTTCCTAATTCTGGTTTACACAATGTAAACACTTTAAAAGGCAGTAAACTAGCTAGACAAGGACTCCTGAAAGTGTCACCACTGAGGTCTGCAGACACAAAAACCAGCACTGTGCTCCAAGCCGGAGGAGTAGACTCACCAGGCAACAGGGGGTCCTCAATGCACAGCATCGACGGTCGGTACCCACTGGTCATGGCTTTCATAATCTCTTCTTTGGCGATATAGGCACCTCCTTCTTTTATTCTAATACCAGTTTTCAAGTAATTAAAATTTCTTCCATAAAGTTCAAAAAATTCTACAAGAAGCATTCCAAGGTTTTCGTCAGCTCTCCGGGCGTCGATTCTTGGATGTAACTGTAAAAGCAGCACAGCCACAGACGTATGAGCTCAAGGTACATTCTACAGACACTCTCCTGGCAGCCGCTCCAGAGTGAGAGGAGTCCCCACTCAAGAGCCCCAGGCCACCCGTCAGCCACTCAGAGCACGACTTCCAGACACAGGCATCTAACTGGCCTCGTGCTGCCCAGCAGTAGGTACGTTTTCCACAGTCTGTGCAGCTGTCACTCATGTTACTCTCACCGTCCTGAAATGCCACCAATAGGTGGCAGGATGACACTGAACAGAACTACACGGCACATGAACCAGACTGTGAGCGGACTAAGCGTAACTCTGCACAGGGATCTCACATGCTGCTTCCATACACAGCACACTCTCTTCAAGAAGCCAAAGCTCCTTCTGACCCCTGCCCACTGTCCCCTGACAATTCCCAAGTGCCAGTGACGTGCAGCCAGCACTAAGGAAGGAGCATAAGCAGCACCTGTCAGTCCTACTGGTCACACTCCAAACACTTGGGGGTTGTATATGGCTCAGTCTCCTTAGTCACACAGAACTCTGTCCTTTGCACAATTCTAGATGGTGACGGTCAAGTCTCACTAATACACAAGTCTGGCAGCACAGTGGCTGAAGCATGAAGCATGGATCCCTTGTGACATCGGAGCTCTGGGTTCCTGGATCTAACCTCTTCCAGAGAACAAGGCATTCTGCCTTTGAGACAAATCGGATGCTCCAGTCAGCCCAATCCAGGGCCTGGCCGGCCGCCTTCCCTCAGGCAGCTGTGAGATGAGCATGATGATACACCAGGTCCAGCCTGAGGCAGCTGGGCTCTAACACAGGCACAGAAGGTGGAGAGGAAACAGCAATCCCATCCTGTCCATATGGCCCTGTGAGGTCTGGACCCCAGTAACAAGCATACTAGGAGGCCCTGGGAACCCCCTCTCAAGGTGACATGCACATCGTAACTGTTCTGACAAGATAACTGAAATGTGTTATCTCAAATCAGGGGTACTCAGGAAATAAAAACAGAGTCGTTCAGCTCACAGTAACGTCACACACTTGGTGTGCTATGAGGCTGCACTATTACATTAAAACAGGGTGGGCTGGGTGGAGCTCACGGCTCAGCACTAAAAGCTTCTCTGCTGTCACATCTCCAGGACACAAGCTTCAGGGGCACAAGTCTGGGAGCCAAAGCTCACACACAGCCCGAGCTGTAGTTTAACTTGCAGGCTAACAATGTCACTGGAAATGATAAACCCTCACCAAATGCAAAGGAAAATCACTGATATACATGGGGACATGTACTTGGGTGGCTAAAATATACAGGCAATTTTTTTTCTCAAGCAAATGTAAATGTAATAGGATTTTAATTAACGCAGGTACTATTTTATATGTGTGGCAGTGTCAGCAGGGACAAAAGCTCATACCTATAATCTCAGCGCTTGGGAGCCCAAGGCAAAAAAACTGTTCCTAGTTCAAGGCCAGCCTCGACTACCTTGTCAATTCCAGCTCAGTCTGGCCTGCAGAGTGAGAGATCCGAGCCGACAGGCCTCCCCTGTGCTTCACTCACCAAGGTAAACAAAGATGACACCTAACTGAAGACCATCAATCCCAGAAGGCTTGCCAAGCAAAGTGGCTCACCACGTGATCTCAGCCCCAGGGAAACTGTCCAGAGGACTGTCGTGGGTCCAAGTCAGCCTGGGCTACACAGTAAGTCTCAGGCCATCCAGGACTAGAGCGACTTTATCTCCAAAACCAAACGAGAAAAACATAGAAGGAACTTTCTCCATCTTTTCCCCATGTTGGTACCCGTCCTTTATTCTGAAAGTGTTTGGGGACAAATTGCAGATATGCACCAATGAAAAAGGCTTTTTATGATTTATATATAAATAAACCAACTAACTCCTGCTTTCTCTCGCTCTGAATGCACAATATATGTGTTCTCAACATACAAAAGCTTCCTGGAGCTCAGATGGACATCACCTGACAGAAGTCAGCCACAGAATCAAGCTTCAGGAGCGACACTGACCAAGACACCATGCCTTGAGCCAGCCAGCGCAGCAGCAGGAAGGGAGCTGCTCCGTCCGTGGTGAGGGTCACCACGTTACGTCAAGAGAAGCAGTTCAGAGGAGGCCCACTCACCTGCAGGAAGCTGATGGCCATTAAGATGAGGCTGTAGGAGCTGATGCCTCCCGTGAAGACTTCGTTCAGATCCCTCTGCAGGAGGAACTGCTTCAACACTAAAATCAAGTACGGCAGTAGCGAGTACTTCTGTAAAGCCAAGCAAACACGGACCGGTCAGCTGACGTGCTTCTACAAGGGCTCTAGACAGCAAGCTTCACGTGAGAGAAAGAACTACTCATCCATCCTCTTGCCCCCACCTCCAAACAAGAACTGTCTCCAGTTTTAGCCTTAAGGATTCACACTAGCTGAGGGAGTACGAAAAGGCCCTCCCTCCCCCAGTGGGACACAGGAGTCCTGAGCACGCAGAGGGAGTAAGCAGGTGCACTCGGGCTGTGAGCAGAAGGAGCAGGGAAGCTAGGACATGGGGAGAGGCTGACCCCGTGTCCCCTGGGGTGCGAACGCTGCAGGCCCAACGACAAGGTGGACGAGACAGGAGGCCCCGGGCTCTGTGCAGGAGGGGCCGTCGGCCTGGCTGCCAGCAGCCTGGTCAGCGCTCCAGGAGGCATCAGCTCCAGCACCAAGCCAATTCTCACACGGAGACGCACCGAGGCCTCCAAAGGGAGCTGACCCACAGGAGGACTGTCCACCTCAACTTGTGAGTGTGGCCCTGAGCCGGGAACAAGGCTGTGCACTAACAGAAAGAACATTTCCCCCAAGCTCTCTAAAATGAGGCTCAATGTTAGTAAGTAGTTACTCCAAGTAAATCAGAAAAGCAGCTATGTACTTCCTGAGTTCCTCCAGAAACCCCATTAAAGGGTACTCATAATTGCATCATCTGTATTACTAACAAGGCCCCACACCAGAGTTTTTAACATTCACGAGAAAAATGAGTACCAAGACCTCCCATCCCCTGTCTTTACTGTGGACCTGTGACAGCAGTACCTTCATGTAATTCTTGATGAACTCAGCCGCCCGGACACCAGTCTCCATGTTAAAGCTAATGTCGACTTTGACTTCAGTC
The DNA here is from genome assembly GCA_902168325.1 of Peromyscus nudipes. Classification (NCBI taxonomy): domain Eukaryota; kingdom Metazoa; phylum Chordata; class Mammalia; order Rodentia; family Cricetidae; genus Peromyscus; species Peromyscus nudipes. The sequence continues at coordinate 12,802 of CABHPH010131835.1, read as the reverse complement.
TCCTGGTCTGTGAGCTTTATGATTGGCACCTGTGAAGATTTAATTTAAAAAACTGCTTTGACATCCACATTCTCCAGACAGCCATCCACCTTTCTCTCTTCACAAGTGGGAATTAGCAGTCCTAAACAGCAGTATTAAAGAGAAGGGCTCTGTCAAGAGTTAATCTCAGTGGTCACTGGAGACCCAAATGATGTCCATCTCCCCTCCTCCCTCACAGCAGGATTCCCACTGCACCTGCTCCTACAGGCTGACTCTGAGAAAGAGGACTCAGGGGGGAAGGCCTGACCTGCAATATGCACCCTAAGAAACCATATCACACATGCTCAAAGATAAGCCCCATTTCTGCTTGGTAGACTTGTGGGCGAGGGGTCAGATACACTGAGAAATAAGCAGTAACACTACCATACTTATTCTGGAGTCAAACAGACAGGCTGTACCACACACAAATCCCTTTGCACCCCAAGATCTGAATCCATGGATATCATGGGAGGATACTCAATAGAGAGCACACCCCCTCAGAGGCGGGATGGGTCCACCTTCAGGTGACTGAGGACAAGGTACACAGTACTCAGTGCCCAACACCCTGCGGCAGGGAGGTCAGGAGGACCAAGAGGCTACACCCACCATTCCTCCAAGTTACTGTCTGGACCTTGAGAAGTTCAAGGCCTCAGGAACTTCAGGCCAGAGTGAGTTGACATCTAAATAACAATCAACAGAAAGTCCCTTGTGCTTCCTGCACGTCAAAGGGCCTCATTTTCATAACTGCACAAACATGAGGGGCCACTAAGAGGAGAGGGCCCGAGGTCTGAGATAGCTGGATTTCTCCCTGCATGAGAAATCAAAAAGAGACTAGACATGGCAAAGATGACGGACCATGGCCAGGACCCGGCTACAGGAAGATGCCACTTCTGCCCAGGTGTTTAATGGAGTTCAATCTCCTTGCTATTCATTGTGGGTGTTTCCTGAGGTGTCGAATGTGAAAGGTGACAGTGCCTGCCTGTCAGCTGAAGGACTGAGTGCAGCATGGCCCTCGGCAGCTTAGGAGTGGCCAAGGGTCCTGACGTGAGCAGAGCCCGGGTACACAAAAGCAGGGTGGGGAGCCGTGCCTGGAGGGACTGCTGCTGAAAAGGTACAGGTACTTTGTGAAGATGCCCACTCCTCGACGGGCATGCTGACCATCTGAAAAGGCCAAAGTACCCACAGAGCAGGCAGGCACCAGAGAGCAGCTCACAGAAGGGGAAGGAAGCTCACACTTCCCCCATGCAAACCTGCAGAGGAGGTGACAGCCCAGGTCCAAGCTGGAGCAGCAGCCCATGGTGGCAGAGCTGGTAACTGGTGCACACCAGGGCCAGGGACTGAGTCACTGTAGGAAACCCCACAGGAACACCTTCCAGCCTGAGATGGGGTCTTCCTACGCAGACACAGCTCCGGGCAGCAGAGGGAAGTCTAGGTGTTCCCCTTTCAATGTAAGCTAGCATGCTGTCTTTCCCATATAAAAAGCACACAGTCACACAGACCCCCAACGCTGCACTCCTGGTCAACAGCACAAGGAATGCAGGATTCTCCCTAGCTATCTTCCTCTTCCTCTTACTCCCTGGATGTACATGGACACAATTCTGTCTCTTAGGGCCAAGTATGAAGATCTCACAAATATCAAGAAGTCCAACTATCACCAAACAGCTCCTCAGCTGGCTAAGCATGAAGATGGTCACTTGCATGTTTATACCACAAGAGGACAATCTTCAAAATGTAGGCAGTAACCACTGTCAAGAAGATCAGAGGACATTGGCACCATGTGGGGACTCCTATTCAGGTGAGCTGTCAGGCCCCCATACTCACTGTAGCCTTGTCAAGGACTTTGATGGAGCACGGCTCAGCCACATTGTGCTTCCGAAGGGCTTGTTCCAACAGCTGTAATGGAGGGCGCTCCCACTTTCCAAAGACAACCAGGTCTATGTCACTGGTCAGAAGAAAAATACACATCAGTCACAACACACTTCACCAGGAGGCGACTTCCCATGTGGGAGGTCAGCACCACAGCATGCTGCCTCTATACCACAAGGCAGAGCAGAATCCCATCAAGCACCTAAGCGCTGGGCTCTGAATGCAGCTCTTGAGCCATGTAACTCTGCAAAGCAAGCGTGAAAAGGTCCTCAAAGCCCCCGTAATCAAAGGGGTGAAATGAATATACCACTTTCCAGACAGCTATGCTACTGTTACTGGTGCTCACCCGATGGCCCAGGGATCCCTGAGGACTTTGAATCTGCTCGGCTTCTAGGGCCCGTTAGTTCTGACATCATAGCCACTTTAGCTTCCAAATGCTAAATAGCTTGTACAACAAAAACCACCTACACTTTATGCACATGAAAATACAAACCCAGAAGACAATTTTAGGATGTAAATCTGACACTTCTTCCACATAAAGATCTTCATGAAATACTATTCAAACAGAATTGTGCTTGACTACTCATTAAAGCTTTCTATTCACTACTGCAACTATGTTGTTGACTACTGCAACCCATGCCCCAGTGCTTGTTGTAAAACCAATGTTCAGACCTTCCCCAAAGACCCCCACTGAAATGTGGCTGCCAACAAACATCACCAATGCCTTTCTGAGGTGAGCAGATTCTGGGGGCACTGACACAAATAAGCTTCTATGGTTTACAATTCAGCCAGCCTGTGGTACTGTGTTACAGTAGCAGGAGACTAAGACAGAGTTTACAACTCAGTCAGCCTGTGGTACTGTGTTACAGTAGAGGGAGACTGAGGCAGAGTTTACAACTCAGCCAGCCTGTGGTACTGTGTTACAGCAGAGGGAGACTAAGACAGAGTTTACAACTCAGCCAGCCTGTGGTACTGTGTTACAGCAGAGGGAGACTAAGGCAGTTCCCATTCATGTTCTGTCTCTAATGTCCAACGTTTCTGTTCCATAAGAAATTAAATGCAAGACAAAAAGTGCCAAGCAAGCAATTTGGTGCCTTAATACTAACCTAAATTCCCCTTTCTGCCTATCGTCCCGCTGTGCTCCACAATCCTTCCGTTAGCTGGCTATTCGCGCCTCGGATGCACACACACCATCTACTCCATAAACAAACACTAAAGCACACAGTCATCTGAGTGGCACTCACCTTGTTGGAAGATAGAGACCTGTACTAAAGCTGCCAAATATCTGCACCTGAAAGAAAATGCCCCACAGGTCTGGTCAGCAGACTCCCATTATGCCTTGCAAAACATGAGTAAACAACAAAACCAGTTTGGAAGTTAGGGGAGGAAGCAGGTGAAATGCTACAACAAACTAGAAAATTCCTTGTATGTTTACATCAAAATCCAGGCCAGGCTATTAGCTACCTGGTCACAGTTGGCATACTGTAGGGTACCTGCATATATATAAGAACTACAAATACCCAAGTACCTCATTTCCACAGACACTTACTCATCCGTGTGAAAGTGAGGTCCTATGAAACACTGCAATTTTCTCTCTCTGTGTAGCTCTGGTTATCCTGGAACTTACTATGTAGACCAGGCTGGCCTTGAACTCACAGCCTCTGCCTCCTGAGTGCTGGGACTAAAGGCATGCAGCACCACCGTGCTCCACTTGTATTTGCAATTTCTAATGAAACAAACATGTTGCATGCTATGAAGTGCAGTGGCTGAAGTGGGGGTGGAGCAGGAGTGAGATTTCTAACCTTCAGGAGAATTTAAAACAAGAATCAGAGAGGAAGGGAAAGGGAGAGGGGCGGGAGGATGAATAAATATGAATGAGAATATCAATATGAATGAATCCTTCGGCTAATGTAGGTCCTCACCCAACAGAGCACTGGTGAGCTGGCCAGTGGCTGAACCACTCCCGAGTTTGATTCAGCAATGCAGTGTGGAGAGTGCTTTTCCAAGCAGCTCCCAGGTGACGCTGCCCAGGACTATGCCTGAGGCCACTACAGCCACCACAGGGTGTGGATACAGCTGACAAAACAATCCCAGGGCATTCACACTGACACGGGTGGTGAGGTGCCATGACAGATACCCACCTCAGCTGTTGGCCAGAGGTCTTTCACCACAGTTTCGATCCGTTTCACCACCTCCCTTCTCATGGCTGCCTCTTCAGGACAAGGGGACATGAAGTTATAAAAGTCAATTATTTCCTCATGAAGCCTGGTGGATAAAGAAAAAAACAAGAGTTACAATTAAGCAGAATCCTACCTTTTTCTATAGATTAAAATATATTTGGAGCCACTCAGAACCCAGCTTCTGGGACTGGAGTGATGTCTCCGTGGTTAAGAGCACTGGCTGCTCTTCCAGAGGACCCCAGGTTCGATCCCTAGCACCAGCAGGGTGGCTCACAGTTCTTTGTAATTCTAGCTCTAGAGGACCTGATGCCCTCTTCTGGTCTCCAAAGGCACTGTGCATACATGGTACACAGACACACAGCAAACAACCATACACATAAAATAAAAATTAAACTTATAAAAAATCCAGCTTATTTAATTTTTTATTATTATTTATTTTATGTGTATGGGAGTCTTGCTTGCATGCATGTCTGTGCACCACTTGTACATATAGTACTCTCAGAGGCCCTAAGAGGGCATCAGATCTCCTGGAACTAGTTACAGACAGCAGTGAGTTGCCATGTGGGCACTGAGAATCAAGGCCAGGTGCTCTGGAGGAACAGCCAGTGCTCTTTACTGCTGAAGCATCTTTCTAGCCCCGGAGTTTCTTTTCTATGAAAATACATAATGAAATGAAAACTTTGTAGTACACGAAATCTCACAGTATGGTTTAGCTGCACAGGTGAACTCTTGTCAATTCCAAACATTAGGGTATTTCTGACTAGCCTTTAAAGATACATTCAAAACAATGTCAGTTTGAGAGCTGCACTCATTGCAAAGACGTTTTCTGATGACCACCATAGAGTACAGCAGCCAGCCAAAGGTGCAGGCCCCATCAAGGCCTCCTGAATCACACAGGTACCTCCACTGGATGCCTCATGACAGGCAATACACACAGCCTGAGACAGGAAAGATACATGAACATCCACAGGAGCCCAACAGCCCCAGGTCTCAGCAGCTCAGGAGAACAGTAGAGTTCACAGCCCGAGAGCAGGGTTCAGAAATAGGCCAACACAGAGACAGAGAAAATAATTAAATAACTGGCCCAAACCACAGCAGAACACTTAGGCCAGCTCACTAAAGTCTCATGCACAGCTCACAGACTGGCCACACCACACATCTTGTAGACAAAGAGGTCTGATGGCCAAATGTGACTCTAGTCTTCACTAGCAAAGCAGCACCTTTACATTAGCAAAGCAAACAACCTTCTTTGAAGCTATGTCGGAAACACCAACAGTATGAAAGAGTTGCTTTCCCGCTCCCCAGGCCTCAGGGAAGTCACCAGGAGGACACCTGGGAGGTGACAAGTCCTCTGGTCCACAGCAAACACCCACCAGTAAAACACAGCGTGCGCGCTCAGGTGGCTCTTGACTCACTCAGGGCCAAGAGAGAGTGGCCCTCCAAGTAAATAAGACTATAGGCTACCCAGGTGCCCAGAGCAAGAAGTGGTACCCATCAGAACACAGGTGTTCTCATTCCGGTGCTAAGGTCCTATCAGCGAGGCAGGACAGGCACTCATCTGTCTGAAATCATGACAAATGGAATGTAAACATTACTACTGTTCTGGGAAAAACTCAGTCAAGAACATGTGCTTTGTGTTCTCAGAACAGAATACTGATGCTGCTGGACTGCCTTGGTGCCTCTGAGATGTGGGGTATGGTGGTCTGAATAGAAACGGCCCCCATAGACTCATGTGTTTGGATACTTGGTCCATAGGGAGCGGTGCTATTAGGAGGTGTGACCTTGTTGGAGGAAGTGTGTCACTAGGGGGTGGGCTTTGAGGTCTCAGGAGTTCAAGCCATTTCACCTCTGGCTGCCTGAAGATACAGATGTAGAACTCTCAGCTCCTTCTCCAGAGCCATGTCTGCCTGCAGACCGACATGATTCCTGTCATGACAGTAACAGACTGAACCTCTGAAACTGTAAGCCAGCCTCAAATAAATGTTTTCCTTTATGAGAGTTGTCGTGGTCATGGTGTCTCTTCACAGCAAGAGAAACCCTAACTAAGACAAGGCGGTGAGACAAAAAGCCAAGCCTCCTGTTGACCTTTCCTGGAAGCAAGCAGGGTCACCAAGGCACCACAAAACTGAGTCAGTGAGGACAGGATGTCTGATGATTGATGACAGCTGTTAACAGACCTGGGCAATCCAAGAGCATCACCGTCATGTCTGGGCAGACCTCAAGAGCCTGTGGCTGCCTCACGTTCCAGCTCTCATGGGCCACAGAGGTAGCATCCCATAGCTAGTGGGAGCTGACGCTAATCCTGCTGTGGTCAGCACTGCCCCAGGGAGAAAAGCCACTGCTGTGCATGTAGGCAGCTGCCAGCTAAGGGACAGGTTCCAGTGGCCTAGAAGCTGGGTGGGAGCCCTGCTCCCACTCCTTCTGGGGCCTCCACCAGGTGTGGAGAAGGAAGAACACAAAGAGATGTGCTAGAGGCCTGTGTGTTCACTCCGTCAGAACCTTGTCTTCACACACTAGGGCCTGCCACTCACCAACCGCCAGGCTGCGTGCCCTGGGAAAGCAGCCCAGCTGTGCTCAGCCTTTATCACCAGCCTCTGGGGCAATGCTTGCCACCACCTTGTAGTGCCGGATTCCCAGAGCATCCTGAGTTTTGTACTCCATTTGCTCTTGCTACAGTGTAGAAACGGAACATTGTAACCAAGGGGACCGTGCTTGTTTCTGAGATACTGAGGATGGCTTTTGGCCCACAGGCCAGGCCTGGCTCCACTTCCATGGGGACAGGGACTGCACTGAGCATTGCAGTGCCTGAACTAGGGAATCTGTGGTTATTCTGAGGACGAAGATGGCCAGACCAGGGGCTTCTCGTTGAGCTTTAGTTTTCACCATGAGAATACTAGAGAGCTGACTTTTCTAGTATATTTTTCTACTGAAAATTAAAGTTCATAGAAAAACAAGGTAGATTTCCTCTATAATCACTTTCCTGGAAGTCCAAATCCATTCAAGGGGTAATGGCAGACTGAGATCTATAATCCCAGCACTTGGAGATAGAGGCATGAGAATGGAGAGCTGACAGCGGCCTGGACTACATGAGACCATCTTAGAACACCAGAGGGAAATAGAACAGATTTTCTCACGTCTCTTCTGTGCGTTCCATCAGTTTCTACCCTTAATACTCAAATCAGGGGCATGGAGCCTGGATCACTGGGCTATTTTTAAGAAGAAAAGACCACAGCTACAAAGCCAAACCAAATCACTGCATAGCAAATCCAGCTACCAAGGAAGGCAGTGGTCATCCTGGGAGGGAGGATGGTTTTCCACTGTGGAAGTGCTGCACCCAGTCTATACAAAAATCCAAGGCAGGCGAAGCAGGAACCTGGGTTCCTGGTTCCTACCCTTTCTCCTGCTCCTGCCTGGGCAGAGCTGGCTCCTCTACTCCCCACCCCCAACCAGCACAACTTCCGAAGCTGTCCAAAGGTGCTGCCCTTCCTTCTTCTCAACCCTGGGCCAGCAGCTGCACTGCCTCCAGTAGAGAACACAAGGAAATGAGCAGCAGAGCAGAGCCACAGCCTGCAGCAGGGATGGCTTAGACACAACAGCCACAGGAAGAGTGGGCAAAGAGTGACAGCAGTGTCTTTACTGAAGGAAACGGAGCTGGAGCTGAAGCTATGGTTCAGGGGCTAAGAGCATCTGTTTTGTTTTTTTTTTTATAATTATTAAGAAATTTTTTATTCATTTTACATACCAACCACAGATCCCCCTCTCTTCCCTCCTCCCTCTCCCCCACCCCATCACACCCTCCATTTCCACCTCCTCCAAGTCAAGGCCTCCCATGGGGATTTAGCAAAGCCTGGTACATTCAGTTAAGGCAGGTCCAAGCCCCTCCCCCTGCATCAAGGCTGTGCAAGGTGTCCCATGATAGGTAGTGGGCTCCAAAAAGCCAGCTCATGTACCAGGGATGGATCCTGATCCTACTGCCAGGGGGTCCCTTAAGCAGATCAAACTACACAACTGTCTCTCTTATGCAGAGGGCCTAGTCCAGTCCCATGGAGGCTCCACAGCTGTTGGTCTAAAGTTCATGAGTTCCCACTAGCTTGGTTTGGTTGTCTCTGTAGGTTTTCCCATCATGATCTTGATGCCCCTTGCTCATAGAATCCCTCTTCCAATTCTCTTCAACTGGACAGGCAAATGGATGGAACTAGAAAATATCCTGAATGAGGTAAGCCAGACTCAGAAAGACAAACATCAGCCTTCATCCATTAACTGATGGAAGCAGATGCAGATATCCATAGCCAAGCACCAGGCCAAGCTCCACAAGTCCAGTTGAAGAGAGGGAAGAGATATTCTATGAGCAAGGGGCATCAAGATCATGATGGGGACACCTACAGAGACAACCGGGCTAAAAGCATCTGTTGCTCTTGCAGAGGATTCAGGTTCTGTCCCCAGCACCACATGGAGGCTCCTAACCATTTGGACTCCAGGTCCAGGAAACCCAATGCCTTCTTCTGGACCCAGGTGGTGCACAGACATACATGCAGGTGAAACACTCATATACATAACACAAAAAGTGAATCAGAGAGAGTGCGTGTGTGTGCAAGTGAGAAAGAGCACACACAGAAAGAATGGGTGACCGACCCTCCTTGGATGGGGCCACAGCATTTAACAGATCCAACTGTGAGCAGCTGGCACCACAGCGTCTCAACTTGCCTAGACACAGCTCTTGTGCCCCACAGGTCCACAGCTCTCCAACTGTTAACACTTGTCTCCTTTACCTAGAGTCCATCATTCATCTTATCAGCTCACAATTCTATTGGTACATGATGACCAGGCCTGTACTTGACTTCAATCACTGCTTTCCCTTCCCAGTCTTTTACAAATCACTGAAAACTGTCCTCAACTGTCAATTGATTCTCTCTCTTCCTCCAACTTTTTCTTCAAAAGTTTTTGTTTTGGGGTTTACTGTTGTTGGTTTCAGACATGGCCTTACTGCACAGGTTTCGTTGACCTGAAACTTGCTATGTCGACCAGGCTGGCCTCAAACTCACACAGATCCACCTGCTTTTGTCCACAAGTACTGGCATTAACGGTGTGCAAAACCACCATGCCCTGCCTCAAAAAACTTTACAATCAGTAGTTTCTGGGAGACCAGAACCTTTTACTTCAGGCACCTTTTTTTTTTTTTTTTTGCCAGAAAACAGCACCTTGGTAAAATTAAGTGAAATTAACTGATACAATTCACACACACACACACACACACACACACACACACACACACACACCTGTGAAGCTGACAATTAAAGCTAACTACAGTAGGTTAACACCAACTAGTGCACACAGAGCAGCAGGACAGGAAGGGTCTTGCAGCTTTCTTTGACACAAGGGCACTGAGCTGCAGTTACCTCTTTACCAAGCAGAAGCAACAGGCTGCTAAGCAAATGACAGGCACAAGTATCCGTGAGAGAACCAAAGAACTGCTTCTACTATTCTGAGGGTGGATAATCTTCCTTAAAGCATCATTAACTAGCATAGGTAATGAACTAATTATAAATCACTTACTTAATTATGGCACAAGGCAACTATCTGAACAAATTAGAAAAGTCTGAATCAGAAACAAATTAGGAAAGCTTGAACCAGACGATCAAACACTTTTTTTTAACTGCAGGCTCAAAACAAGCCGAAGGAAGCAGCCTGGTGCTGGCCATGGGTGTGTGTGGGACTCCCACCGGCTGCCAGAGCGCAGCTGCAGGAACCGTGCTGGCTCCTGTCTTCTACACAGGCTGCTGATGGAGTGGGAGGCACAACGGAGGGATGACAGTTACACTACAGAGCTGAGTGAGGGCTTGGTCTCAGGAAGCTAAGGAAAGAAGAAAGGTCTCTCTAGCAGCAGCTACTCCCCGGGGGCACCAAGGGAGGCCAGGGTTAAAGTGTTGCTGTGATAGAACACTGACCCAAGCAAAGGGGTGGCTGCACTTCCAGGTCACAGCCCATCACTGAGGGACATCACAGCAGGAATTCAGCAGCCCGAGGGAATGGTGTTTGCAGGTTCACTCAGGCTCACACTTCGCTAGAATTCTCATAGAGCCCAGGACCACCTGCCCAGGGAATGGCACTGTCCACAGTTGGTACCCCTCCTACATAATTAACAAGGAGACCATCTTCCACCCAGATGTCCACAGGCTAATCTGATCTAGGCAACTTCTCAATTGAGGTTCCCATATCAGGAGACTAATTACAACAGGTTAATACCAACTAGTATACAAAAGAGATGGAAAGGGAGCACTCTGTAGCTTGGTGATCAACCTTGTCAGTCTGGACTTTGAACAGACAGAAGTCCAAAAACCTTCCAGAGCCCAAGGGGTTATGAGAGGTGCCCATATGCATCCGCAGTGATCCAAGACTGCCACCCAGGCAGAGCATCCCCAAGGACACTGCCAAAGTCCTAGAGCCACTCAGCGGGCTGTGTTCTTTCTCATAAGGCAGAGCAAGAGCTTAGCTTCAACAGTAGTTACACCATGGAGAAAGTGTTTCACAAGAGACTCCGCCACTGCTGGCAGAGCCACCATGGCTACAGCCCCTGTTCTACAGAGGGAAGAGTGAGCCCTGGACCAGATGAAACCAGCTCCAGCACTTAGCCACTGAGCACGCTGAAATGCAGCACTGGGACTGTCACTCAGCATGATGACTGGGCCACTCTGCACAAAATTTGAGGGACATACCTCAGTTCACTTCATGCCATGGGCTCCTGGAGCAGACAAAGAAACAGGCATCCACCTTGCTTAGAAACACCACCTAAGGGCAAGCCTTCCACGCAAAGGGACACAGTGTGTGGTTCCCAGTGGTTTAGGAAGCAAACAACACACAACTATGAGGGTAAGAACCGCTTACCCAGAACTAGACTGTAACAAGCAAGTATGGAATGATACATTTGTTACAAGAGTAAGCCACCATAAATAGACAGACAGACAGACAGACAGAAAGACAGACAGACACACACACACACACACACACACACACACGGGTCAGCAGTGGGGAATGAGGGCAGTTTCTTCTGTAAGCCTTTTAAATCTTCTTCAGTAAGTTCTTGCTTTTATAACCTGATCCCCAAACCCTAACACACCCTAGCTTTAGCACTCTTGCCCACAGCACACCAAAGTCAAGCAGAAGGCACCCTTAGGCCTGCATCTCCACCAGCACCCCACCTCTCATAGCCTCTACCGTAAAGCTAGCCCAGTGTAGTTCCCTCTGGCTTTGCAGACACATTCTGCAGGTCCTTTGGATTGGGTTCCTCTCAGGTCACTACTGTAGGAAGTCACTCCAGGTGGTCCTCACCCCACTTGCAAAGCCAGGGCCCCTAAAAACCTATCCCACAATTCCATGCACTGAACAGGGAGCTAGGTAGGAGTAAGCACTGAATCAGACCCCACCCCAACAGCCCAGCTGCCCAGCCTCCTTAGAGGCGCAAGACCAGAAACTGTGCAGACTAGCTCTACAGCTGCCTGCAGACTTGGGCTGTACATGAGAGGTGCTCAGGCCTCTCCTGTGTGACACTTGGTCACTGAGGAGACTCTTGCATCACTATCATCCACCATGCACACGCCCCACTGCAGTCATGCCCCTGGTCATGACACAAGATGACAAAAAGAACCTTATAAGAAAAAGGGACTCCATCAGAATGGAAAATTACCAAAAATGTAGAAAGCAAGGGCAGGAATTAAGAGAGGAAAGGAAAATAACCCAAGAGGCCCAGAGGTTTCTGCCAGTACTTAGTACAGAAAACAGAAGGGACCTCCGTGCTCCAGTCATTTACTGAGGACCTACTGTGCGGCAGGTACTGGAGACCAGTGAGCAAGACAGGACAAAAGGAGGCCCTCGCTCTCACTCTGCTCTACTGGAAGGGGCTTCCTCGGGGAGGGCAAACGAATAAACAACCAGAGCTATGAAGAAACACAAACTGATGCTGCGTGGCTCAGGAGGAGTTGCCAGGGACCACCTTCCAAGGGGCTGGTGCTGAGGTTGGGGCTGGAAGGGGAAGCAGCAGCCAGACAGGAACAGCAGCCCCAGGCAAGGAAACCCTGGGGAGGAGTATCCCTACCCTGCTGCAGACTGAGTGCTGGAGCCCAGGAGCATCTCTGTCCCCAGGGGCTGACTGCAAACAAGAGGCCTCCAGGCCTTCTAGGAAGTCCAGGGAAAGCCAAGAGCACTGAGCCCTGGAAAGCTGAAGCAACTCAAAGCAGAGTCCAGGTCCCAACAAGACAGCTCCCCAGCTCAGTCCGCACTCAGCTGCCCAGTATCTGGTGATCCTCGTGGCGCAGGCAGACTTTCAGAACTGCAGATGGACTGGGGCCGGGCGCCGCTCCCACAGGAACACAGTCACACAAGTCAGGATTACGACAAGCAGTGAGGGAAAGTGTGCTGTGCACAGGCAGGGAAAGAGGGGTGGCATCCTAAGAACAGTAAACCCCGAAGGGAAAAAAATAAAGACGAAGAGAAAGCCATCTCATTGTCAGCTCCACAGAAAAACCAGAGAGAACATGTCCCTAATGTGGGAAAAGTCAGGGGTCAGAACAGGGCATCCAAAGATGGACAGGTATCAGACACCGCCAAAGCAAGAAGGTAAAGCCAGCAACACGACAGAGCCTCTCCCTACTCTGCAGGCCAACTTCAGCCTGTAGCGCACAGCATTTGAGTCCAGAAAACCTGCCTCACAGAGGCCTGCTTGGACGAGAGGTGTTCTGGACAGG
>CABHPH010131834.1:604-14425 GCA_902168325.1 Peromyscus nudipes | reverse complement strand
TCTAGTTCCCTCAGTCACTGGATGGGGTTTCTAGCACAACAATTAAGGTTAAACTAAGGTTTTACCGAACAAATGAACAGGGACATTTCAATGTCCTGTCAAAAGCTGGAAAGCTATACCCCACTGTTCTAGTCATTCACAGGAAAGAACAAAGTTGTTTTTATTTGTTGTTTTCTGAGTGTTGTTGCATCCAGGTGTGAGATGAAGAAATACTCAGACAAGAGACTCCAGGAACAATGCACCTGCACAATAACAGAAAATCTTAAGTATGCTGAGGCATGGGAAAATCAGCAGTTGGTTCTTAAAATTTCCAAGGAATAAAAGAATATCTGGATGCACTGAGGTCAACATGATCCCAAACATTTTCCCTTGCCATAAGCACAGAAAAGAAGATGGGGATATAAAATCAAGATTTAGCAGTACTAGAAATGTCTATTTTTTTTACTCTTCTTCATTAAAACTCTTTATGTATGCTCCCAAACAAACTAATAAATAGTGCAAATTTAATTAATGTATTCTAAGGATTTATGTTAACAATGAAAGTCTAATCCTAACTGGCCATATTTGAAAAATGGCAATGTCACTGTTGCTAAAAGAACATTTGCCTTTAAATTTGATAGTCTTTTTGGTATCACCTTGAAGTTGAAATTTTTTCTCTTGAAAGACAGAATTAAAGAGTTAGTATGCAGGGAAAAAATAAGATCTTTCAATTGTACAGAGAATGAACCAATAATTCATTTTGTCTTAAAAGAAAAATTTAAAAAAGAAGTGGTTGTGGTCTGTAGCATAACTGGTACATAGAAGGTGAGGCTTGTGGGAAGGGGAAGTAAGAGTCTAGCAAATGAAAAGTGTCGAAGGAAAGAAAGTCAATTGATAATGTGACTATACAATGTCTGGTGCAAGCTAATGATGCAGGACAGAAGGATCATGCACTGAGATGTGCCTGCCATTGCTCAGACCCTTATCATCTTCTAACAGTTCTCAGTGACATACTTACATTAAGCATTTCTCAGAGCAATAAGGCCTGAACTCAGAAAAATTCTCAAGTGTTTTGTCCTTACACTGGTGACCAGGTAGTAATAGTCATGTGGTCATGCTCAGTTTTGAGGTACCTTCCCCATGTGGCAGGTGTGGGGGGGTGGGGGTGTAGCAGCCACACAGCTCCCAGTGCAGACCAGGAGCTCTCCCAATACATTCACAAGGAAGACAAGTAGCAAAGGTCATGAAGGACTCTGTAATCTTTAGCCAGAATGGACAGCTACACTGCATCTTTTTTTACTATAGAAGTGTCTGAAATCTACAGTGGAAAGAGATGATTGAATTGCTTTTCTTTTTTTTTTTTTTTTTTTTTTTTTGTTTTTCGAGACAGGGTTTCTCTGTGTAGCTTTGCGCCTTTCCTGGAACTCACTTGGTAGCCCAGGCTGGCCTCGAACTCACAGAGATCCGCCTGCCTCTGCCTCCCGAGTGCTGGGATTAAAGGCGTGCGCCACCATCGCCCAGCCTGAATTTCTTATTTATCTAACAATTTCTAGTTTCTCTAAAGCGACAAACTAATAAGAAACAGCAAACATTTCACAAACTCAAGTTTGGACAAAACACATTAATGGAAGGGGTCACGTTCCTGAACTCAGGCAGGCTGGCTTCTCTTTCCTATTTGCATGTCATTTCATAGTAAAGTGGCAATTATGGAGTCCGGAAGTACCAACTCAGATCAAGATTAATTAAATGAAAAAAGGAATTTAGATGGTAATGGAAGGTGAAGTTGTGTCTATCACTTGGTAAAGTTTTATTCACTAATGAGCAAGAAACACACTGATTATATTTTCATTCTTACAATTCATTTTGTTGTTGTTGTTTTATTTTGTTTTGTTTTGTAATGATTCATTTTTGAAAGGACCTTGGACTCTAGGTTTTCCACTACTACTTCTACTTCTGCTTCTTCTTCCTTCTTCCTCCTTCCTCCTTCCTCCTCCTTCTTCTTCTTCTTTCCGAGACAGGGTTTCTCTGTAGCTTTAGAGCCTGTCCTGGAAGTCACTCTGTAGACCAGGCTGGCTTCGAACTCACAGAGATCCGCCTGTCTCTGCCTCCTGAGTGCTGGGATTAAAGGTGTGCGTCACCACTGCCCGGTTTAACTTTTCTTCTTTAATGAGTGATTGAACTGTGGCAGTGGCAGGTTCTGTTGACTTTTGCTTCTCATTTCAATCTAATCTGGATACTTTTCCTTTTGTCCACAGAGGTCCCTTAGATAAATGTCATGTCCCAAGCAAGCAAATGTAAAGATCCCTGCTTCCAAGTTGAGCACGTAGCTTGAGTGTGTTCTACTCCAAGAGGACTTTTCCCAACTGAAGGCAAAGCAAACCACACAGACTGCTTGGTTACTCAGGTTCTTATCTCATCTAATAATTGTGGCTCTGGGACAAGTATCAAACTGTCCACAAGATCTTATTAGAGTTGTTTACTAACCCAAGGATTATCTTCCAACAAGAATAAAAACAAGCATCGATTCTTGGCACAAGCAGGAATATGAAAGTGATGATGTGTGCTGTTGACTTTGAAAACTGAACAACTAATAGTATCAATATTTTCCATTAACAAACAATCACCTTTAGAAATGAAATATTAGTGTCTGTACATAAATTGTGTTTTTCAAAATAAAAATGAATGACTAATAAAATTCTGTTTATTTCAGAGTAAAATTTGCAAACAAACTTCACATTGGGTACAAAGTCTGGTGGAAAAATGAAATGTCTTCTTGATGGAGCACAAGTCTTGGAGCCTTTTAAAGCTGGAGAAAGTTTTACCTAGGAAACGACTTCTTTTTCACCGAGGTGTTTATGGTTTCTAGCTAACAGTCCCTCAGACTCCACAAAATGTTAGTTCTGCAACACTGTAGCCTAAGATTTGAGGCATGACACTTAATAGCTGCCTTTCAGATTCCAGATAAATCAGAAAAGGCAATCAAGGTGTTTGCAAGAATCCAGTGAAATAATGCATAATAAAAAACAACAGTGTCTGACTGTTCAAGACACAAGTTATAAAATTTCTAATCTGTCAGCAGTGTCCACAGGTTTCAGGATAAATCCTTAAGGCCTATTTTTGCTTTAGTTCAGGATAAGGCAAGCGTGGTTATACTAGTCCACTCTGGAGAGCAGTGGCCAAGGGTTATATAATTAACCTGGAATCTTTCCTGACCTGTGCTCAGCATCATCAATCTGACTAAGCTCTGTGTTTGATTTGCTAAATCAACGGCTGATGAATGACCACTAGGGTAGGGATCACTACTGTGCTATATCTAGCATTTCCTGTTATGTGCAAAGACAAATGTTCTTCACTTACCAAGTCTCAGAAAGCAGCCACTAGGAGAATTAAAGCTCTGGCACCAGCAGATCATAGACTCAGTTTCCGCTTCAAGAAATTCTATTTAGTGGTGACTGCACATAGGTCATTTTTGAAAATCTCACTGCACAGAGCCTGATCCTGTACTACTCAAACATGTCAGTTGTTATGATTCATTATTCTTCAAAGGCCTCAAGTTGGTGTTCAATATTCCACAGGGAACCGGGGAAATGGATCTGTCCCTTCACTGAATTATTAGGCAAGTCTCAACATGTCTTTTCATCAGCAGGAAAGAGGCCAGAGAAGCAGGCTCTGAAAGTCAGAGAAGGGACTTTCACAACATACAAAGCAGATGACCTCAGCATCACTTACTCACAACTACAGGCCCTCGTCAATTTTTGGCCCACTTCTCTCTACTCTACCAGCCAGAGTCCCAGACAAACCTCACCTCTTCCACAGACAGGGTTCTACATCTTTATGAGTACTGTTCTACTGAGTGGAAGTAGCTCCTACCATGGGCACAACAAAGGGCTTGTAAGGTTCTTTCCCTTCAGGACATCACTTCTGCTTTCTTATGAATCCACATCTATTTCAACTACACTTATCCTACATGGGCACATCTTAAAAAGTCTTGCAAAATCTCTACATATCTGATCAGAACACTGACATTTTAAAAAGAGTAAATCTCACAGGGCTGGAGACATAGCTTAGGAATTAAGAGCAATGGCTGCTCTTCCAGAGACTCGGGTTTGAATCCCAGCACCCACATGACTCATGTAACCATCTGTACCTCCCATTCCAGAGGATTCAACACCCTCTTCTGGCCTTCATGGGTACCAGACACATATGCGGTACACAGATATACATGCCATTTACATCAAATTGTTTTTTTAATTCAAGTTTTATGTCTGGAGCTCATTGTATTTTCAATTACATGTAAGACGAGAAGAGGGTGGTTTGCAGAGAATCAAAAACTCAACTCAGATGTGAATCTTATAGGACTGCCCTAATATTGAGAATGATTGCTCAAAGTCACCAACCTTATCTATTTACATCATTCCCACTCAGTTTAGGAACCTCCTCATTCAATGCCTACCCCCACTTTCTTATTCTGTCTTCTCTTTACCATATCCCCTATTCATCTTCCATCTTTCTTTGTCTGATACTGCCATACCCTTAGTAAGTTCATCAGTTTTCCCATACTTCCAAATATTAAGTGAAAACTTCTCACCAAAATAAACAAATCTGCCACAGAACTGGCTGTAGTGGCACACACTTACAACCATAAAACTTGGGAGGCTGAGGCAAGTGTTTCTTGAGCTTGAGGCAAGGTCATCATACATGATAAGACCTTATTCTTAAAAAACAACCCAGAAAGAAAGTCACCACTCCTATGGTTGACTTTCCTTGCTTTCTAACCTCTTCTCTTTCATTCTCTGTTCCCCTCTTCCTTTCCTAGACCACGCCCAGGACTCAGCATCCTGCAGCTTTGCTTGGAGGGCTGTGAAGGAAACCAGATACTTCCAGCTTACACACAACATGTCTTTGACTCTTATGATACCTTGTTTTAGGCAATCAGCTACTTTTGCTCTTTAAAACCCTTTGAAGGACTCAGGTTCACCTGGAGGGTTCCCTCCAGCTCTGCAGGCTTCCTCAGATTCTTCCTTTTAGAATCTGCATGGCCAGGACTCTGTACAGCCTACCATGCACTTCCTGACATAACACAGTGTAGCTTCTGGCTGTAAGTGAGGGGAGAAATCTTATTTATCATTTTCTCATTTTACTTTTTTTTTTTTTTTTTTTTTTTTTTGGTTTTTCGAGACAGGGTTTCTCTGTGTAGCTTTGCGCCTTTCCTGGAGCTCACTTGGTAGCCCAGGCTGGCCTCGAACTCACAGAGATCCACCTGCCTCTGCCTCCCAAGTGCTGGGATTAAAGGCGTGCGCCACCAATACCCGGCTCATTTTACTTTTATATGCTGAATGTATTTAATACTCAAGAATGAGAAAACATTTTGAAAAGCTGTGAATTCATGTGGTCATGTCCAGGGGTCCTGCAACTCACATTCATCAGTTTTGTGAATTAAGCGACTTTAAGGCCAACTTCTTCAGCTCCATATAAAATTAACTATGTAATCCCTTATCAACTTGTAGTTTCTGTGAGAACCAACCAGTTCCTGTAATAAAAAGTTCTACGGTTTTACTCTTAATGAGTCCCAGCAGTTTATTCATTTCCTGACTTTCCCAAATACTTTCTGAACTTCACAATTTTAACTTTTAGTAGTAGAGAGAGCAGAGAGAGCATTTGTACCTGGTATTTTTTGTATAATTACCTGGTTTCCGTCTTTGCAGTAACCATGATGGCCCATCCTCTGTAGTGCGGGTGAGATGATGTACACAAGGTGCACAGCTTAATTAATGATCCCTTTTCCTTCTTTACATTACTAATATAGTAGGCACTTAGTAAATACTTGATGCAGTGAAATTAATTAGTTGGAAACATTTTATATCTAGGAATCAAATTTCAAGGCTTTCCCCAGCCCATACACAAGGGGAAAGGGAAGGTACCCAGCAACGACAGACTCTTCTTCTTTCTGCGCAGGTCACACAGCTCTGCTCTCGCTACTTATGACTCTGCCTTTGGAGGGGACATTTCATCTTGAGAAGTCACTTAGGAGATTTTGTATAAAGCTAGGGATTTATCTCCCTGCCTATGTCTTCCCAGGGAAGTAAAGAGAACACGCCTTTTATTGAGTGGCCTACCCCCTCCCCCACCATGACACTCCCACTGTAGCACATCTCAGGGAAGCATTAGAACTGAAGAGAAGGCTAAGTCCTCTCAGGCTGAAGAAACATCATTGTCGCCCCTCCTTGTCTTCTCTGTCCCTGGCCGGCTCTCTGTTATGAAGATCTTTGCATGTGGGCCAGGAAGACAGGCACAGGCAAAGCCCTGGCAGAGTAGCAAGTACACCAACTACCCACCCCTCTCTTCTCCTCCATGTGTATTTCTTGAATGCCCATCACATGCCAGACAGAGAGGCTCTGCAGAGACAATTCTGAGCAATCACAGCCTGTGCACTTACAAAGCTGTGGGAACATGACATAAAGTAAATGTGTGCCAACTGTGGGAAACATGACATAAAGAAGATGTGTGCTCCTATAAAACTGCAAGCCTAACAAGTGACATTTGAAAACCTCCTTTATGTGCGCAAATAGAACTTAATACTTAAAGCCTAGTTTTAAACATAAATATCCTCCGGGCGGTTGGGCAGTCTCTTAGCAACTAATCCAACTGTAGCTACAGAGAAGGTGAGTATAATTAGCACACACTGAATGTTTACCCAGGTATTTTGATTTGATTGTTGCATGCAAGGCATCTTGCTTTACGATATGTGCTTACCATTGTACACAGTGAATATTTGAAGATACAGACTCAAAGAAGTGAACAATTCCTAAAGCCATGCTGTTAGATGGCTTTGAACTCTGGCATCCAGCTATAAAACACATGTGCCCAGACATCTAGACCAGGATTTATTGCTTCCAAAGTTGCTTCAGAAAAGCCTAAAGTTGAAAATGGATGAGTGTCAAGAATCTGAATATAAATCTCACCCATACAGCTGAGGCTCACTAAATCGCCTTGATGGTGAAGAGTTTGATTTACTGATTTATTATACTCACTACTTTGGTAAGAAATGAAAAACAAATGCCTCATTTCCACAAAAAGCACACCAATAATAATTACCAGTAAGGGCCAGCAGGATAGCTCAACAAGTAAAGGCCATTGTCCCCAAATCTGACAGTCTGAATTTGTCCATGCATGCCATGGACCTCCACAATCATAATAAAGTTACTTCTTGCGCCCACAAAAGACAAACAACTCACACACAAATAAATAACTGCAATATTTTAAATTATGGCTGAAAAGGTGAATTGTGTGCTTACGGAACTTGTAGAATATTCCCTCCCCCCCCATCAGAGTTCGGCCGGCCGTAACTCCCCTAGTTAATACTTAAACAAGGAGAACACCTGATTTTTTCTGCTTTGACTTGACTAGAATAAGGTTTGTTGTGGGGAAACAGATATCAGACCAACTCCTGTGAAAATTTCTCTGTCCGGTCAAAACACAAAAATTTAAAAATAATTTAACTATCCCCCCCCCCCACATCTTCTCCATGGAAACAGCTTCACTATTTCACAGCATGTGACTCTTGATGCAGCAAGGGGGAAAAAGTAGCCTCTCTTCCTCTTCTTAGTCAGTTAACTTTTATTACATTCTCCCATGCCCATAACCCGACTTGTTGGTTCCAAAGGGGGATTTATCAACTAACAAAACTTTAGGAAGGAATTTCCAAGCAAGAGAAAAAAATGAGGTCAGAACATTTTTTTTTAGACAAAAAAAACAAAACAAAACAAAACAAAACAAAACAAACAAAACAAAAAACAAATTGTTTATACAGAAGGAAAGGTCTCACCACCCATCCACCCATGCGCATGGTACTGGCTCAGCACAGTACATCAGCCATCAGCTACAGCTTCCTACATGGAGCAATGGGCAAGTGTTGGAGAGGACAGGTAAAGGGATTTCCTGTCTGTCTGTCTGTCTGTCTGTCTCTCTCTCTCTCTCTCTCTCTCTCTCTCTCTCTCTCTGTGTGTGTGTATGTGTGTGTGTGGGTGTGTGTGTGTGTGTGGGTGTGTCTCAGAAGCCTCAACAGCTTCATCACTGGATAGGGGTGAGACAATACAGCAGATGAATTGATGGACACTAGCAATATCTTAAGTTAATAACTTGCTGCTGGTCACATGTGAAAGGAAATCAGGAATCTTTCAGAGACTGGTAGGTCTATCTCTAGAAGAGGAAGGGGATTTTGAAGGATCTGGCCCAGTGTAAGTGGATCAATCCCTTAGACCCTCAGATCACAGGTGACACAGCCAAGCTCTCTGCCATGATGAATCATAGTTGCACTCATTGAAAGTGGAGTCCTGAGAGTGAAAGCCTTTTAAAGGACATATTTCTTTCACATTTCCAGAGCTGCAGATGTTAGAGAGGACCAGGAAGCAAAGTTTCTACTCATTGGTAGAAATGGGGAATAGATTTTGACATGCTTGGCAAAGCATTTTCCTATGATATATGGGCTGAGGTGTCACTTACATGGATGGGATGAGACAGGGGTTGAGTTGAAATTATGATCTAAGAGCAACCTGCATGAGAAGTCCCTGAATTCCTTGCAAACATGCATATTGCTCAGTCCATTTTCAAAATACCAATTCTATGAGAAAGCTGAGGAATCTTAATCTTAACGCTCTTCCCAGAGATCAGGAGGATCTTTGAGTAAAGCAAGGATTGGATGGATGGATGGATGGACAGATCTGGGAGAGTTCAGCAAAATGGGGTCTTACAAGTTTTCTTAGAGGCCAAACACGGCTTTAGGATTTAGCAGTGCAACAACAGTAAGTTCTGAATGTTGATAACAAAGAACTTTCAAATGGATTTGACATGAAATTGACAGGAGATTGTACCAGTTGTTCGCTTTGCTGCCTGTCATCATATCCATATATTGTGGGGAAACTCAATAATATTGAGCATTCTTTTAAAATTAAAGCTCAGGACTAGAGAGATGGCATATGTATGTAACAACAATTAATGAAAAAAAATGAGAGACACCATGAATTTGAAAGAGAACCAGAAGCCACATATGGGAGGGTTTGAAGAGAGGAAAGTGGTATAATTATATTACAACCTTAAAACACACAATTAGTATATATGTGTGTGTGTGTGTGTGTGTGTGTGTATAAAGTGCTAATGATAATGAAGAAAACAAATATATACTTAATATTTGTTTCATTATATATATATATATATATATATATATATATGCCTAGATATAAGCATACACCAAAGAGACACAAACCCTAGAACTCAGATTTATAATACAAGGGCTAAATCTATCAGATGGTACATTTCTGCTTATAATTCATCATACTCTCTATTTGTTGCAATAAAGACAAATTGCAAAAGCACTAACTGTATTTCTAATACTAAATAAGATTTCTGCACAGACCTGAGAACAGTGCATTTTTACAAATGTACACTCAGTTCCTTACAAATCTGGCTCATTTTCCCCCTGGTCCATGCAAAGGGGAAGACAAATGCTTTAAGTATTCTATAGAATGTTCTGCGCTATACTTGTTAACCAAGGGGGATTTTTTTCAAGATATTGTCTCAGCTGTGCAACATCATTTGAAATAAAGCACATGGAAAATGTTTGTATCTCATGTTTTCCTAAAAGGTGTTTGCTCTTTTAATACCTATTTATGAGATTTTGACAATGCCAAGGTACAAAGCTATGGTTTCTGGGTTGTACTCATGAGATCATCCTTTGGGGCCTTTAGGGAAGAGGAAGGAGATCTGAAAGAAGAGAGAAGCCTGCATATAATCAAAGTATGTTACCTGCATGTAAGACTATCCTAATGAAACCAGCCATTCTGCATAGTTAATAGCTAATCATAGTGAAGAGATTTCTCTGCCAGCTACACTGTCCGGGTATCTGTGTTTCAGAAAACACCAAATGCAGCTCTTGGAGTTACTCTGGATGGCTCATGAAACCTGCAGTTAAACAGCAGCAGGCCAGAGCCAGCGTAGAGGATCGCAGATGGGTTGTATGACTCAATCAGAGACATTGCCTTGATCTCCAGCAAAGAAACCTGCTGTCCCTCTAATACACTAACATCGTTCCCTGGGGCAAGGCCTGATTTCCCTGGATTTCCTGATCATAAAAATATACATTTGGGTTAATGGACACATAGAATAACCCCAGTACAAATGATTCAGAGTGGCCGGTTTCAAAGAAAGAAGTGCAATCATTTTTTCTTGTTTTGTTTTCCCAAGGTTTCTCACCCCTTCACAGAATGAAATTCCAGGTTTAGAGACATTAAGGAACCAGTAACCACAGGACCCGTTGCCTGGTAACAGCCTGATTACAACCAGCTCCCTCAGCTACAAGGAAATTTTACCTGCTCCTTTAGGACCATTTGTCAAGCTTCATTATAATGATAAAGAAAATTTATACTTTTGTAAAGCTTTCAAAAATTATTGCCATGAAATTCTGAAAAAAATTGAGCATCTGCTTTGGGGAAGAAATGGGAAATTAACACGACCATCCAGTGTCAAAAACTGACAGCCTAGACAAAATAAGGAAAAATTAGTTCAGCACCCTGCACAGCATTCAAAAATCAAAAATCAAAATCGGATGCTGAGCAAATAATGTCTGGGAATTGTGCTGCCAGCCATGGGGGTTAGCAGCCAATGCAGCCAGGAAGACACTCATAAAAGGCATTTGCATTCCACAGCTGAACTGGCTCTCCTCTCATTCCTGCAGCACACCTTCCAGTCAGAGCCGCCATGAGCAGCGGCTTGTAGACATAGTCCAGTTGATTTCATAAGTACCCTGACAGGTGGACACGGTTAGCCAGGGTGATAACCCTATAATGACATTCCGAAGTTTAATAAACATCTGAGTGTGTTTATACTAAAAAAAATAGTGATGAGTCTTAGAAAACAGGACCTAATCATACTTTCATGAAAAACATTTCTATAGCTGTGCATTTGTTTGCACATATGTTTTTATATACACACAAATAAATAGAGTGGAAGTTTCATATGAAAATATAAATATAAACAGAGGAATTTTTCTCCCCTTCAAGAATTGTGACAATTATCTGGTTGTGGCAGTGGATCAGAGCTTCAGTACTATTTTCTTGTTACTGATTCACTCAGAGTTAGAATAGCCTAGAATGCATCACAGAGGGGTGTTTAGAAGTGGCTTCATTCCCATTATAGCATGGGTTTTATCTTTTATATGATTCATGATTAATTGACAGACACATTTATTACAATCTGGTACAATATAGGGGTATAAGCTCTAGAGCAATTTAACCATTGTGGTTTTGAATTAAAGTTTTATATCCATTTCTTTAAAACATGCCCATTCTTTTTCATAAGAACAAATTCTTAGGAGTCCTCAATCCCACATAAAGAATAACAGAAAACTCAGGAATGCTGAGAGGGGAGAGCAAGGGTGAGTACACAGGATGGTTCTAAGGGAGTTTCTCTTAAGGGAGAAATAATGTAATTATAATCTCAAAAAGAAAATATTAGAATATTCCAAGCATTACAAAGTAGTATGAAAAATAAATTCTGGTGTGCAAAGACAAAAAACAAAAAACAAAAAAAAAACCCTTCCTATATTTAAAACTTTTCTGTTGAGGCATGGCTGATTCATCCTTTCTGAGGAATAGGTAAACTCTCAACATTCTAGTTTGGCAAATATGAGCAGAAGTTTGTAAAGAAAAAAAGACTCAAGTTTCTAGCTTAAAATTTTGCTATCGACACTACTGTAAATAAATCATTTTTATTTTGCAGGGACGATTTCTCATTACTTCACATACTCCATGCACATCTGTGGTACTTTCAAATATGGTTGCCAGATAAAGGTCCCAGCAAGCCGTAAGTTTCAGCAACCACGTCCTAATTGTATTAGAAATGTCAGTATTTGGTTCAGTCTCTGTACACAGAGGATGCTAATCTAACCTTCATTTGAATAGGGCGTCATCAAAATAAGTGTTACATTACTGTAGAGACAAGCAGGAAGAAAAGAGGCTGCACACTGTAATAAAAAGAGTGCCTGAAGAATGATGTGGGAGGTTCCATGGGGGAAAGACAAGGGAAATATTCTGATGATCCTCAACACCTCCCTCTGCTTCCTGCCATTCACTCTATATGTCATCCTTATAATCACTTTCCAGAAGCTAAAATCACAATACTACTCAGTGCTGAAGAACTTACAATGAAAGTATGAATCAATTAATGACTAAAATTATCCTTGTCCTCAAGAAACTTAGAATTTGTTTGCCTAGATGGAAATAGCACCTGATCATTTTAATAAAATATGAGCTAAGAGAAAAAACCAGGACAGTAGGAACTGATCTGTCAGTGGAAACTGTCTAATAAAGGAGGGATTTAGGGCAGATCTCCATATTTTAATTAATAAAGTAGAGGAAGGTCATTTTCAGGTTAGAATAAAAACAACCACGAATATAGAAATGAGTGTTTGAATAGTACACGAAGGAAAGTGGTAAGAAAAATATGGAGGTAGATTACTGGTAAGAATCAGTTTGTGGTAGAACTTTAGGAAGTGTAAGTACTGCTCCTGGAGAACCTATTAAAAAGAATGGAGTGGGTTTTGAGGAGCCCAGAGAAGGGTTGCACGTGGAATTTAGAGACGAGGATAAGCCCAAGGCAGCCATTGCTTTGATAAATATTATGGACATCTACTGTCTTATTTTGCTTTCTATTGCTGTCATAAATGTTATGAATAAAAGGAACTTGAGCATGAAATGTGTTATTTGGCTTATATGGCCCAATAACACGCAATCACAGAGCAGTCAGGGCAGGAACTCAAGCCAAGAACTGAGGCAGGAATCTGGAGTGAAGAACAGAATCAGAGGCTGTGGTGATATTGTGTTCCCCAGTGTATTGTGCACCCTAATAAACTTATCTGGGGTCAGAGAACAGAACAGCCACTAGATATAGAGGCCAGAAAATGGTGGCACATACACCTTTAATCCTAGCATTCCAAAGGCAGAGATCTCTGTGAGTTCAAAGCCACACTGGAAACAACCGGGCATGGTGACACACGCCTTTAATCCCAGGAAGTGATGGCAGGAAGCAGAAAGGTATATAAGGCGTGAAAACCAGGAACTAGAGTCTGTTAGGCTTTTGAGCAGCAGTTCAGCTGAGATCCATTCGGGTGAGTACTCAGAGGCTTCCAGTTTGAGGAAATGAGATCAGCTGAGGAATTGGCAAGGCAAGGTTAGCTGTGGCTGGTTCTGTCTCTCTGATCTTTCAGCATTCAGCCCAATACCTGGCTCCGGGTTTGTTTTTATTAATAAGATCTTCTAATAATTCGTGCTACAAGAGGCCACAGAGAGCACTGCTTGCTGGCTTGCTCCCTACAGCTTGTTCAGATACCTTTTTCTTTTTGAAAGAGTTTTTCCAGGGCAACCTGCCCAGAGGTGACACTGCCCACAGTGGGGTGGCCCTCCCACATCAATCCTTAATCAAAAAGATACCTCACAGACTGGCCTATGGATAATATGATAGAGGCACTTTCTCATTTCAGGTTCTGTCTTCCCAGCTTCTGTGCAACTGACACAATACTAAGCAGCACAACTGACCCCTTGTCAACTTAACACACAAACACACGACTATTAAACCACAACCTTCCTTTGCTTTAATATAGGATCTTGGGAATAAAGATCCTATATTAATCTCACAACATAAAACAGTACAACTTTAGAAGTCCCACAGTCTTAAAAATTCCAACAATTTAAAACTCCAAATTTTCTTGAAAAATTCAGTCTCTCAACTGTGGGATTCTATAAAGTTCAAAACAGTACACACACACACACACACACACACACACACACACAC